>PISX010020903.1:0-34765 GCA_004024625.1 Mellivora capensis | reverse complement strand
TCTCCATCTCCCCATGTCCTCCATGTTATTTGTTATGCTCCGCAAATAAGTGAAACCATATGATAATTGACTCTCTCTGCTTGACTTATTTCACTCAGCATAATCTCTTCCAGTCCCGTCCATGTTGCTACAAATGTTGGGTATTCATCCTTTCTGATGGAGGCATAATACTCCATAGTGTATATGGACCACATCTTCCATTCA
Organism: Mellivora capensis; assembly: GCA_004024625.1. Taxonomy (NCBI): domain Eukaryota; kingdom Metazoa; phylum Chordata; class Mammalia; order Carnivora; family Mustelidae; genus Mellivora; species Mellivora capensis. The sequence goes on along the minus strand of PISX010020903.1, from coordinate 34,561 downwards.
TCCATGGAAGGGCATCTTGGTTCTTTCCACAGTTTGGCGACCATGGCCTTCTCTCTTTTTTTTGGATTAGTGTGGCCAATTGTTTATCGATCTTATTGATTCTTTCAAAGAACCAGCTTCTAGTTTCATTGATACGTTCTATTGTATCTCTAGTTTCTACCTCATTCATCTCTGCTCTAATCTTGATTATTTCCCTTCTTGTGTTGGAATTGGTTTAATCTGTTGTTGATTCTCCAGTTCTTTAAAGTTTTGAGACAGCTGTTGTATTCTGGATTTTTCAATTTTTTTGAGGGAGGCTTGGATGGCTATGTATTTCCCCCTAAGAACCCCCTTTGCTGTATCTCATAGGTTTTGGACTGAAGTGTCTTCATTCTCATTGGTTTCCATGAATTGTTTAAGTTCTTCTTTGATCTTCTGGTTTATCCAAGCATTCTTAAGCAAGGTGGTTTTTAGTTTCCAGGTGTTTGAGTTCTTTCCAAACTTTTCCTTGTGGTTGATCTCCACTTTCAAAGAATTGTGATCTGAGAATATGCAGAGAATAATCCCAGTCTTTTGGTATTGTTTGAGTCCTGGTTTGTGACCCAGCATGTGGTCTATTCTGGAGAAGGTTCCATGTGCACCTGAGAAGAATGAGTATTCTGTTGTTTTAGGGTGGAATGTTCTGTATATACCTATGAGGGTCATCTGGTCCAATGTGTCATTCAATGCTTTTGTTTCTTTATTGATTTTATGCATGAATGATCTGTCTATTACTGAGAGAGTCATGTTAAGATCTCCTACTATCAATGTATTCATATCAATATGATTCTTTATCTTGATTAATAGTTTTCTTATGTAATTGGCTGCTCCCATATTGGGGGCATAGATATTTACAATTGTTAGATCATCTTGGTGGATAGTGCCTTTAAGAATGAAGTAATGTCCTTCTATATCTCTGACTACATCTTTAGTTTAAAATCTAATTTATCTGATATGAGAATTGCTACCCCAGCCTTCTTTTGAGGCCCATTGGCATGAAAGATGCTTCTCCATCCCTTCACTTTCAATCTGGGTGTATCCTTAGATTCAAAATGGGTCTCCTGTAGACAACATATGGATGGGTCCTGTAGTTTTATCCAATCTGCAACCCTATGTCATTTTATGGGCACATTTAGGCCATTCACATTGAGAGTGATTATTGATAGATACGTTTTTATTGACATTGTGTTACCTTTGAAGTCTTCCTTTCTGTAGATTGTCTCTACATTTCTGTTCAGTGATATTCTTAGGATTTTTCTTCTTTTATAGAACCCCCCTTAATATTTCTTGCAGTGTCGGCTTGGTGGTCACATACTCTTTTAAGCCTTGCTGGTCTTGGAAACTCTTTATGTCTCCACCCATTTTGAATGTCAGTCTTGCTGGATAAAGTATTCTTGGCTGCATGTTTTTCTCATTTAGTGCCCTGGATATATCTTGCCAGCCCTTTCTGGCTTGCCAGGTTGCTGTGGACAGGTGTGATGTTATTCTGATGGGCTTTTCTCTGTACGTAAGGAGCTTCTTTGTCCTAGATGCCTTCAAGAGAGTTTCTCTAGAATTATACTTCCTCATTCTTACTATCAGGTGTCTCAAAGTGTTTCAAGAATCTAAAGTCTTGGGGGAGGGAACGTTCTGCCTCTAGTACATGAATGCTGGTTCCATTTCCAAGATTCAGAAAATTTTCATGGAGAACGTGTTCCACTATATCTTCTAGACTTCTTTCTTTCTCCTTCCCTTCAGGCATTCCAATAATTCTGACGTTGGGATGTTTCATGGTATCATTTATTTCCCTGATTCTGTTTTCGTGGTTTCTAAGCTGTTTGTTCCAGGCTTCCTCCTGATCCTCTCTCTCTATCTGTTTGTCCTCTAGATCACTAATTTTATCTTCTGTCTCAGTTACCCTAGCTTTTAGAGAATTTAGATTATATTGGAACTCATTGAAAACCTTGTGAACATCATCCCTGGTGGCTTTCAGTTCTGCCCTAACATTGTGAACATCATCCCTGGTGGCTTTCAGTTCTCCCCTAATCAATTCCATTTGGTCATCCATGGCTTTCTCCAACCTAGCTATTGCCTGGGTAATTGTTAGCCTGAATTCCCTTTCTGACATAATGTCTATGTTGGTAGCCATTAGCTCCATTGCATAGGGCCCATCCTCTGAATTTTTCTTCTGCTGGGCATTCCTCCTCCTAGTCATTTTGGTGAGAGATGGCTGAATGGATGTAGCTGGATGTATAGACCATGGTGCAATCAAGGTGCACCCTGGAACACTTCTGAGCAATCAAGAGTCCCCACACAAATGAAAGAAAAAAGAAAGAGAGAAAGAAGAAAAAAAGGGAGAGAGAGAGAGAGACAGGAAAAGAAAGAAAGATAAAAGAGAAGGCTCAGCCCAAATGGGCGCCAAGGTAAGGTTTATGAAGTATACAACAAAAACAGACAAACTAAAAGACTGCCCACTTGCGTCTTCTGCCCCCATAGAGATCCATATATGTATAATTCTGATCTCAGACTGATTTCATGGGTGATCAGAGTTCCTTGGTAGGTAATCAGCTCACTTTAGGGTACAGGTTGAAACAGCATCTCCTCCTAGTTCCCTGCCATCTTGTCCCCCCCCATTTTTATTTTTTAAGTTTTCTCTATTTTTATTTTTTATTATGTTGTTACCCTCCATACAGTACATCATTAGTTATTGATGTAGTGTTCAATGATTCATAATTTGCATATAACACCCAGTGGTCACCACAACTCATGACCTCCTTAATACTCATCACCCAGCTACCCTCTCCCTCTTCCCCCCTGCCCTCTGAAACACTCAGTTTGTTTCACAGAGTCTATAGTCTCTCATGGTTTGTCTCCTTCTCTGATCTCCCCACCTTCAGTTTTCCCTCCTTTCCCCTATGGTCCTCTGTGCTAGAAATCACCTTTAATTTACATGTCAGTGGATCGTTTATTAAAATACTTTTCTACAACTTTTACCACTTTCAGACAAAAATTAATATTCACAGTTGGTAGATGGAGAAACTGAAAAAGGATATGAGCAGATGGCCTGGTGGGACTCTAGGAGGTTGTCTCAGTCAGGTTAGTGGCTAGTGGTTGCATCAGTTAGGACTCTTGAGATAGCTAGGCACAGAAAATGGGATTCAAACTATCTAGGTGACATGGGGAGTAGCTTTTCATGTAAGATGTCCAGGAGTAGCTCTAGCTTTGGATGAGTCATGATCCTGGGTCTGAATGATATCACAAGGCTCTACTTCTTGGCTCTGGATCCTCCAGGTGGAGCTCATTCACAGGTTCTGCCTGGTGAGTCCAGTGGCTTCAGATTTGTCATCTTACAACATCTGCTCCAGCAGAAGAAACCATTCACTTCCCTGGGATTAACTACAAAAGTCAGAGAACGGAGTCTTGGGGATAGTGAATGGCCTAACTCAGATCATTTCTCTACCCCTGTGGCTGCTGGAGTTGAATGCATTGAAAGCACCGCCTAGTCCAGGCCCCACACTTTGAATCTGGCAACAATGCAGGTAGAGTCAGCTTTGTTTACCTCATGTATGTGGACCAAAAAAGGAATGATTGTTCTCTCATAGTAAAATCAGAATATTATTCTCTAAATTACAGTACGCTGATAAGAAAAAATATTAAAATTCTACTCCAGAATCCACTGATTCTGATCAAGAGAATTCCCTTTTCACAAATGGAGATATATATCCAGGCCAACAGAATGGACTAAGGAAAGGACAATTGTATATATATACATATTTATGCTTGTATATAGGCATATTTATATATAAATATATAATATGAATTTATAAATATAAAAATTTAATATTTACATACATAATGTATATAAATAAAGCATGATAAGGTGGCAGGAGTGCCACTGGGATGCAACATTGCCCAGAGTTCTTATATTGTTAATTCCTTTGAATTAAAACCTCAAAAATCAGCAGCAAAAGTGCAAATAAAATGGGTATATAGGGCCAAAAGCTATTCACCAGAGAATGATCATTTATATAGTTTTAAAATCCTTCATCTAAAAATGATAATTGAAGGCTATTGAATGAGGGAAGGACACCAGTGACTACTAAGTCCATATTTATCTTTTCAGGTAAAGAAGGCTGAAGATTCAAGGTCTCACCTAATATTATATAACTCTGGATTATATTTGTTTCCCAAGTTATATTACCAGAAACCCTAGTTATGATCTATGCTTCTTTTGTTTTCTGTAGGCTTAGAAGTTAATATTTATTAAAATTTAATATTCTATGTAATTAAAAGTTAATACAATGTATATTCATAATAGCTATTACACCAGCTTTTAATATTGGATCAATGTAATTAATAATTGCCTGAAGAACACTTCTGAAATTTCAAGTAGCAGGTCCATTGGTTGTCTTCACCAACGGTCCCCAGTTAAGACCTTGTGAGACTAAACAGGTTAAATTTCTCTATGGAATGAATGACAAGTTATCTTTCATGAAAAATTCCTTAGAGTTCCTTTTACCAGAAAGGAAACAAACTTCTGCATGATGAAAATGGTGTTTATAGCTAAGTTTAGTTGTAACTGAAAGTGGTCATTCACTCATTGAACAAATATTTATCAAACAATTGAGTATGATTTTAGAAAATATGAACATGGCAGTGCCAAAGACTAAAGTCTCTGCTCTGATGGAAATTTCATACTGATGGGAATTAAAAGTTACAGATAAATGCATAATATATATCAAATAACAAGAAGTATATAGAAGAAAAGATGTGTTTAGCCTGGGTTTTTGCAATACTCATTTCTTCCCTAGTACCTCATTAACATCTTAATAAAGTTTCTCAAGGTTTATTATTACTCTGAATCTTCTGAAATATAGATTTTTTATTTTGAACTGCCTTATATTTTTTTGAAATTAGTCTTAGCATAAACGTAAATATCTCAACTTGAACCAAGTGGTTAGTTAGGTCAGTTCTTATTATATCCAATATAATGGACTCATACAAAGTGCCTCCTATGTACTGAGTATCCATGCTAATGAGGAGAGATACAGGGATATGAATAATTGTGATTAAAAAGTCATGGGTTGTGATAACCAGAAGAAAAAGAAATTCCAGAGACAGAGAAGGGCTTTCTAGGTAGGTAGAATAGCATGCCCAAAATGCACTATTTAACTGCCCAGCACATTTATCTGGAATGCAAGGTGAGATGGGGTGAGGAGGAAGCATTGGAAGATGCTAGAAAGTGGCAACAATGGACAGATGGAGATGAGCCTTGAATGTCATACTAACAAGCTGGGGTTTGACCCTGTGGGTTTAACATCAGCAGTAAAACCACAGCGAATAAGAGGTTAACAAAACTGTAGTCAGGGGATGTCAATTCATTGCTCAGTCTGCTCAAAGTCCTTGACTTTCTTCTAGCAACACACAGCTGTCTTCATCAGCTTTCTGTATTACAATGGACCTGGTTACCCCTCTGTCCAGTGGCTCCACATTTCCCATACAATAAAAACCAAAGGCTTAGTGACAGATTGCAGTGCCCCACATAATCTTGCCTTATGTTATTCCCCCCTTTCCTTCCCTTGCTCGCTCTACTCCTGCCACACTCACCAAACTGGCACTTATCATGCCAAAGAGTCTTCCTCCTGTGCACCAGCCTTTCCTTTCACACACAGTGTTCTTCCACTAGATGATCACCAGGCATGCTTCTTCAAGTCTTTGCTCAAACATTATCACTTGGTAAGGATTGCCATATGCACCCTACTTAAAATTACAACACTCATCTCCACTTTCTGTCTTCCATATCCTATTCGATGGGTGGCCATAAAGCTGATGCCCTCTGGCATATTATAGAATTTACTTCCATATCTTGATTCTATTTCACCTCACCCCACTAGGATCCCAAATCCAGAAAGACAGGGAGTTCTGCCTTGTTATCTTCTGCTGTACCCCCAGCAGTGAGTGGCTCTTGTTAACAGGTTAGTGATTATTTGTTGAATGAATGAAAAGATAAGTGGATCTCTCCAACTATACCTCTTTCCTCACAGTCAAAAGTCAATACTAAAGGACCACAGTTACTTTCATTAGCCCTCCTAAATTCCTATTTCATTACCATTCATGCTGAGGCTAATTTTTTATCACACAAAATTCCATGATTATGTTTCCCCCATGGATGACAAAATTGCTAAAAAGAAAGGAGCATGAGAAAAATGGACAAAAGTTTATGCATACTTTTGAGGTGGGCAATTTTCATTGAACAATTTGTCCCTTTTTAATCAGGAATTGGTGGTGCACAAAAGTAATCAACAGATCTGAAAGAACTCAGGGGGATCACAGAAATCAATGTGCCTCTATCCAAGGATGCATTTCCTGTATGTTAATTACTGTCATTTCTTAGACCCTAGAATCATTCATTAAGTGCTCAGTTTGATGGGCCTTTTTCTTTCTCCAGGTTTTGTAATGACTTTTTTTAATTAACATATAATGTATTATTTGCTTCAGGTTGTATAATGACTTTTTCTCAGGCACTCATCTTCCCCATGTTCTTGTTTCAAAATGATTATCTTGTGCTTTTTTCTTTCCAGAATAATGCATCATAGCACCAAGTCAATGCTATCTTTAGTCCCTTCTCTTCATTTTTGGAGGCAAGTAAGGCTAAAGAAAAAACAACTATAAAAAAATCCACTAAACCTAGGTAAAAACAGTGATTTACTTTTCTGTTTTCCTTTGTGATCTTTGTGACTCGTGTCACCTCTCCTTTCCCTGGGTCCACTAGGCAGAAGGAAAGTCTGTACTTCATCAGATAAGATTTATCTAATCAGTTAAGAGTTATTACCCGAGTTTTATTTGTAATTTCCATATGTCTTATGATAGGGCATTCCTCTTTTGGCAGAGCCAAAAATAAAACACACTGGAAAACATATCCCAGTGTGGGTCACTTCTCTAAGTTTTGACTTCCTACCATAATTTGCCCACTTTCATTTACTAAAGAATCGTTAAGTCACTGCTCTTGAATTTTGTCCAGAGTTTTTATTTTTAATTAGTGGAGGGATGGGGTATAGAGCCTGTGACATTTCCAGAGCAGAACAGAAACTGCTAGATCAAAGGCTGGCAAACTTTTCTGCCAAGCTCAGTTAGTACACATTTTAGGTTTTGAGAGACAGAGACATGGGCTCTGTCACATAATCCTTTTTTTTAAACAATGCATGAGAAATGTAAAAACATTCTTAGCTTGTGGGTTATTTAAGATATGGATAGGATTTGGCCCATGGTCCATAGCTTGCCAAAACCTACTTAGGTCTTTGACTTTTTAAAGATTTATTTGTTTATTTGAGAGAGAGAGAGAGAGAGAGAGAGAGAGAGAATGCATGTAGGCACAGGGAGGGGAAGAAGGAGAGAGAATCACAAGTAGACTCTGCACTGAGCATGGAGCTTGATCCAGGGCTTGATCTCATGACCCTGAGATCACAATCTGAGCCCAAACTAACAGTTGGACGCTTAACAAACTACACCACCCAGACACCCCAGGTCTGTGCCTCTTTTTTAAATTTATTTATTTATTTTGAGAGGGAGAGGTGGGGGTGCAGCAGAAAGGGGAAGAGGGAGAGAGAGAATCCTAAGGAGACTACCTACTGAGCACAGAGCCCAACCTAGTACTGGATTCCATGACCCTGAGATCATGACCTGAGCTGAAAGCAAGAGTTAGACATTGAATTGACTGAGCCATCCAGTTTTTGCTTTTTTTTTAAAGTTAAGCTTATTGGGCACCTGGGTGGCTCAGTTGGTTGAGGGACTCCCTTTGGCTCAGATCATGATCCTGAAGTCCTGGGATCGAGTTCTGCATTGGGCTCCCTGCTCGGCAGGATGTCTGCCTCACCTGCTGACCTCTCTCTTCTCATGTTCTCTCTCTCTCTCTCTCTTATTCTCTTTCTCTCTCTCTCTCTCTCAAATAAATAAATAAAATTTAAAAAAAATAAGCTTGTTACTTTGGGAATCACTATAGAAACATATGCAGTTCTGAGAATTAATACAGAAGAAGCTCTTGTACCCATTATCCATTTTCCTTCACAGGTAACATCTTAACATTTTATAGCACAATATCACAACCAGGATATTCATATTGATGCAATCAAGAAAACGTCATTTAGATTGTTTTTCTTTTTTTTAATTGACACTAGTAGAGTCTTTAATGAAAGATTTCAGAAGGAATTCTGAGTTTGGAGAAGTTATTGACTTTTAAATCTTTCTACCGATACTTTAAATATAAATATTTAAAGTTAAATGTTTTATTCTAAACACTGTTGTGGCTACATCCCATAAATCTTTGTGTTTTACTTTTATTATCATTCATTTTTCAATATTTATTAATCTGTTTTGTGAATTCTTCTTTAACCCATAGATTAGTTATATGTATGTTGTTTAATAATATAAATTTGGGGACTTCTTCAGAATATCTTATTGATAGCTCATTTCATACAATTAAAATAAGAGAATACACTCTGTAAGATTTTAAACTTTCAAAAGTTAATTAAACTTCTTATGGCCCATCATCTGACCTATCTTAGACACACCATGTATATTTCAAAACTGCAAAAATAGCTTCAAAAAGCTATGTGCAATTTAACTGTGAATGCCAGCTAAGTCAGGGTGATTGACATTGTCATTCAGGTCTTCTGTATGCTTCTTGATATTTTATGTCCTTTTTTTGAAGATTTTTAAAAATTTATTTATCTGAAAGACAGAGATCACAAGTAGGCAGAGAGGCAGGTAGAGAGAGGAAGGGAAGCAGGCTCCCTGCTGAGCAGAGAGCCCGATGCGGGGCTCAATCCTAGGACCCCAAGACCACTACCCGAGCCGAAGGCAGAGGCCTCAACCGACTGAGACACCCAGGCTCCCTTTTATGTCATTTAAATGAAAGGATATGAAAATCTCCCATTGTGAGAGTGGACCTGATGCATTTCCACTTTTGTCATATCCATTTTGCACATGAATTCTGAATCTTTGTTACCAAGTACAGGTAACATAATTGTTCTTTCTGAGAAATTCTCCCTTTCATCATTAGGCAATGCCCGACTTTATCCTCTGTTATACTCTTTCTTTGGAAGTCTAATTTCTCTGAAATTGATATAGTCACCTCAGTGTTCTCATTAGTGTTTGCATGATGTACCTTTTTTTAAGATTTTATTTATTTGACAGAGATCACAAGTAAGCAGAGAGGCAGGCAGAGAGAGAGAGGAAGGGAAGCAGGCTCCCCACTGAGCAGAGAGCCCGATGTGGGGCTCGATTCCAGGACCCTGAGATCACAACCCAAGCCGAAAGCAGAGGCTCTAACCCACCGAGCCACCCAGGCGTCCCTGCATGATGTACCATTTGTCATCTTTTTATCTTCCACTAATTTCCAACTTTTATTTAAGGTACATCTCTTGTAGTCAGCATATTGTTGGGTGTTGAGTTTTTATCTAGTTTAACAATCTTTCACTTTTGACTGGAGTGTTTAGCCCACATTCAATGTACTTACTGATGTGATTGGATTTGTCTACATACTTTTTCATTGTCCCCTGAGGTTTGTTTATCTGTTGCTTCTTTCCTGTATTGATTTGTGTGTGTGTGTGTGTGTGTGTGTGTGTGTGTTCAGTGTTCCATTTTATTTTTTCTCTTAGATTCTCAGCTAGACTTATTTTTAGTAGTCCCCCTAATGCATTTTTTATTACCATATAATGTATTATTTGTTTCAGGGGTGCAGGTCTATGAATCATCAGTCTTACACAATTCACAGTACTCACCATATCACATACCCTCCCCAATGTTCATCATCCAGCCAACCCATCCCTCTTACCCCCTTCCCCTCCTGCAACCCTCAGTTTGTTTCCTGATATGAAGAGTCTCTTATGGTTTGTCTCCCTCCTGGTCCCATCTTGTTTCCCTCCCTTGTCCCATAACCCTTTGCCCTGCCTCTCAAATTAGTGAGATCATATGATGATTCTCTTTCTCTAATTGAGTAGTCCCTCTAATGTTAAAAATAAACATCCTTAAGTTACCAAAATCTATTGAGTTAAAAAATATGTGTAATTCTGTAGTGTGATGTTAAATACACTTATTGCGAAGATCATTTTGCAATATATACAGATATTGATTCATGTTGTACTCCTGAAACAAATGTCAGTTATATCTCAAAAAATCTATTGAGTCAATATTGGACCACCACAGGCTACACAACAGACTCTTCACACCTGTCATTTGCACTGTTTTACAAATGCAATTACCTACAATAACTATTTTTCCTTTTTCTCTTACCCTTGTGCTATTGTTCTTTTATTTTTATATGTTATAAACCTCATCTGGAAATGCAATTATTTTTGCTTTAAACAATTAGTTAAACCTCAAGGAAACTATCAGAATGAAAAATAGTGCTTTCTATTTACCCAGTTGTGTGTTATTTCTGGTAACCCTAATGTTCTTCCCTGTGATCAGACTTTGCACATGAAATCAAGGTACCTCAGTCTGAAAAACATAACTTCACATTGCTTGCAGGGCAGGCCAAGTGCCAATGAATTCTTTCAACTTTAATTTTATGAAAATATATTTATTTCAGTTTTTAAATATATTTTTACTGGATATAGAATTCTGGGTTTCTAACCTTTTTTTCATAATTTTAAATATGTGAGTTCATCTTCTACTGACTTCAATTTTTTTTTTTCCTGAGGAGAAGGGAAGAGATAATCTTATTACTTTTCCCTATATATAACTTGTTTATTTTTCGTTTCCTGATTGCTTTAAATTTCTGTTATCTTTGGGGTTCAGCAATTTGATGGAAGTATTTAGATACAGTTATCTCTGTAATTTCTTACATGGGGTTCACAGAGCTTTTGCATTTCTAAGTGAGCATTTTTCTTCAAGTAAGGAAAATTGCCCATCATAATTCCTTCCTTCAGTTCTGCTCTAAACTTCCTCTCTTCTGCAACTCCTTTTTCCTGGGCAAATGATTTAATATTGTCCATGGTTCCTTGCTGGTTCATTCATCTTTCCCCTCAATAGTTTTTCTCTTTCTTTTGAGATTAAATGATTTCTATTGAATTTTCTTCAATTTCACTGGCACTTGTTTGGATTATACTTGATATACACTAAAGTAAACATATTTTGAAGGCATAAATGAATGAACTTCCCCTTATTTTCGCACCCATAAAACCACAGTTAAGAAAATGAATATATTCATCAAACTCAAAATTTCCCTCCCCCCTTTTGCCCATCCTTTCTTCCAAATCTGATATTTTCTCACTGTCCTACTGGTGTCTTTGAACAATTTTTAATTTTGATGAGAGGTTTAATATACAGATTATTAGTAGTTCATGCATCCTGTGTCTTTTATAAGATATTTTTCCTACCCTCAAGTTACTAAGATAGTATCCTGTTATCTTCTAGAATTTTTATAATCTTGGCCCTTTCATTTAGGTATCTGATCCAGATGGAGTTATTCTTTCATATATGGTGAGAAGATTTAATGATATTTTTTTTTTCACACAGGCTTCCCAATTTTGTCAAATGCTTTTATGCATCTCTTGAGATGACCTATGAATTTTTTTCTTTTGTCTCTTAATAGGGTGAATTGTATAGATTTGCAAATGTTAAGCTAGCCTTTCATTTTTTATTATTATTATGTTCAAGTAGTCAACATATACTACATCATCAGGTTTTGATGTAATGTTCAACAATTCATTGATTGAGCATAACACCCAGTGCTCAGATAACTCCTACTCAGTCATGGTGCATTAAACATTTTGAATATTCTTTAATTGGATTCACTAAAAAAAATTAAGAATATGTACATTTATGTTCATAAGAGATATAAATCTATATTTTTGTTGTAATTTATCTTTCTGACTTTAGTATACATTTTTTTCCTGTCTTGATCTCTCTTCTGTACTTCAATTACACATACATGGACTGTCTAAATATATCTCATGGTTTATTTTTGCACTGTTAATATTCTTAGACTTTTTTTCGCCTCTGGTTTTCACTTTGGGTACTTCGTATTGTTATGTATTGAGGCTCATTAATCTTTTATTTCTCAAGGTTAAATATGCTGTTAATCCCATCCAGTGAATTTTTCATGCATAGATGTTTGATTTAGATTTTTTTATATCTTTGTGTTCTTAATATGCTCATGCTTTTCTTTCTTTTCTTTTCTTCCTTTTTATTTCTTAATCCCTAACACCTATTTCTGCCATTCCTCTTCCCCTCTCTCCTCTGGTAACCATCAGTTTGTTCTCTGTAGTTAGGGGTCTGTTTCTTGATTTGTCTTTCTCTTTCTTCCTTTGCTTATTTGTTTCTTAAATACCACATATGAGTGAAATCATATGGTATTTGTCTTTCTCTGTCTAACTTATCTCACTTAGCATTATACACTCTGGTTTCATCCATGTTGTTGAAAATGACAAGATTCCATTCTTTTTTTGTGGCTGAGTAGCATTCCATGGTATATATATACCACATCTCCTTTATCCATTCATCAGTCGTTGGACACCTTGGCTGTTTCTATATCTTGGCAATTGTGAATCATGCTGTAATAAACATAGCAGTGCATGTATACCTTCAAATTAGTGGTTTTGTATTTTGAGGGTAAATACCCAATAGTATGATTTCTGGATCATTAGGTAGTTCTATTTTTAGTATTTTGAGGATCCTCCATACTGTTTCCACAGTAGCTGCATGAGTTTGCATTCCCACCAACAGTGCAAGAAAGTTCCTTTTTTTCCACATCCTCAGCAATACCTGTTGTTTCTTCTGCTGTTGATTCCGGCCATTCTGACAGATGTGAGGTGGTATCTCATTGTAGTTTTAATTTGCAATTCCCTGATGATGAATGATATGGAACATCATTTCATGTGTCTGTTGGAGATCTGTATCTCTTCTTTAGAGAAATGTCTGTTCATGTCTTCTGACCATTTTTCAAATTTTTAAAATTTTTATTAACATATAATGTATTATTAGCCCCAGGGGTACAGGTCTGTGAATCGTCAGGTTTACACACTTCACAGCACTAACCATAGCACATACCTTCCCCAATGTCCATAACCCCACCCCCCTCTCCCTAGCCCACTCACCCCGGCAACCCTCAGTTTGTTTTGTGAGATTAAGAGTCTTGTATGGTTTGTGTCCCTCCTGATCCCATCTTGTTTCATCTATTCTTTTCCTAACCCCCAAAATCCTCACATTGCCTCTCAACTTCCTCAAATCAGGGAGATCATATGATAATTGTTTTTCTCTGATTGACTTATTTCTCTAAGCGTAATACCCTCTAGTTCCATCCACATCATTGCAAATGGCAAGATTTCATTTCTTTTGATGGCTGCATAGTATTCCATTGTATATATATATATATACCACTCTTCTTTATCCATTCATCTGTTGATGGGCATCTAGGTTCTTTCCATAGTTTGGCTATTGTGTACATTGCTTCTATAAACATTCAGGTGCACATGCCCCTTCAGATCACTACATTTGTATCTTTAGGGTAAGTATCCAGTAGTGCGATTGCTGGGTCAAAGGGTAGCTCTATTTTCAACTTTTTGAGGAACCTCCATGCTGTTTTCCAGAGTGGTTGCACCAGCTTGCATTCCCACCAACTGTGTAGGAGGGTTCCCCTTTCTCTCCATCCTCACCAGCATCTGTCATTCCTTGACTTATTAATTTTAGCCATTCTGACTGGTGTGAGGTGGTATCTCATTGTGGTTTTGATTTGTATTTCCCTGATGCCCAGTGATGTGGAGTACTTTTTCAAGTGTCTGTTGGCCATCTGGATGTCTTCTTTGCAGAAATGTCTGTTCATGTCCTCTGCCCATTTTTTGATTGGATTATTTGTTCTTTGGGTGTTGAGTTTGATAAGCTCTTTATAGATTTTGGATACTAGCCCTTTATCTGATATGTCATTTGCAAATATCTTCTCCCATTCTGTCAGTTGTCTTTTGTTTTGTTAACTGTTTCCTTTGCTGTGTGAAAGTTTTGATCTTGATGAAGTCTCAATGGTTGATTTTTGCCCTTGCTTCCCTTGCCTTTGGCAATATTCCTAGGAAGAAGTCTGCTTCTTGCTGCTGCTGAGGTCGAAGAGGTTGCTGCTTGTGTTCTCCTCAAGGATTTTGATGGATTCCTTTCTCACATTGAGGTCCTTCATCCATTTTGAGTCTATTTTCATGTGTGGTGTAAGGAAATGGTCCAATTTCATTTTTCTGCATGTGGCTGCCCAATTTTCCCAACACCATTTGTTGAAGAGACTGTCTTTTTTCCATTGGACATTCCTTCCTGCTTTGTCGAAGATTAGTTGACCATAGAGTTGAGGGTCTATTTCTGGGCTCTCTGTTCTGTTCCATTGATCTATGTGTGTTTTTGTGCCAGTACCATACTGTCTTGATGATGACAGCTTTATAATAGAGCTTGAAGTCTGGAATTTTGATGCCACCCACTTTGGCTTTCTTTTTCAATATCCCTCTGGCTATTCGAGGTCTTTTCTTTTTCCATACAAATTTTAGGATTATTTGTTCCATTTCTTTGAAAAAAAAATGATGGGATTTTTATAGGGATTGCATTAAATGTGTAGATTGTTTTAGGTAGCATGGATATTTTCACAATATTTGTTCTTCCAATCCAGGAGCATGGAACATTTTTCCATTTCTTTGTGTCTTCCTCAATTTCTTTCATGAGTACTTTATAGTTTCCTGAGTATAGATTCTTTGCCTCTTTGGTTAAGTTTATTCCTAGGAATCTTATGGTTTTGGGTGCAATTGTGAATGGGATTGACTGCTTAATTTCTCTTTCTTCTGTCTTGTTGTTAGTGTAAGAAATGCAACTGATTTCTGTGCATTGATTTTATATTCTGACACTTTACTGAATTCCTGTATGAGTTCTAGTAGATTTGGAGTGGAGTCTTTTGGGTTTTCCACATAGAGTATCATATCATCTGCAAAGAGTGATAGTTTGACTTCTTCTTTGCTGATTTGGATGCCTTTAATTTCTTTTTGTTGTCTGATTGCTGAGGCTAGGACTTCTAGTACTATGTTGAATAGCAGTGGTGATAATGGACATCCCTGCCGTGTTCCTGACCTTAGTGGAAAAGCTCTCAGTTTTTCTCCATTGAGAATGATATTTGCAGTGGGTTTTTCTTAGATAGCTTTGATGATATTGAGGTATGTACCCTCTATCCCTACACTTTGCAGAGTTTTGATCAGGAAAGGATGCTGTACTTTGTCAAATGCTTTTTAAGCATCTATTGAGAGTATCATGTGGTTCTTGTCCTTTCTTTCACTAATGTATTGTATCACATTGATTGATTTGTGGATGTTGAACCAACCTTGCAGCCCTGGAATAAATCCCACTTGGTCATTGTGAATAATCCTTTTAACGTACTGTTGGATCCTATTGGCTAGTATTTTGGTGAGAATATTTGCTTCTGTGTTCATCAAGGATATTGGTCTGTAATTCTCTTTTTTGATGGTATCCTTGTCTGATCTTGGGATCAAGGTAATGCTGGCCTGATAAAATGAGTTTGGAATTTTTCCTTCCATTTCTATTTTTTGGAACAGTTTCAAGAGAATAGGAATTAATTCTTCTTTAAATGTTTGGTAGAATTCCCCTGGGAAGCCATATGGCCCTGGGCTCTTGGTTGTTGGGAGATTGTTGAGGACTGCTTCAATCTCCTTACTGGTTATGGGTCTGTTCAGGTTTTCTATTTTTTCCTGGTTCAGTTGTGGTAGTTTATATGTCTCTAGAAATGCATCCATTTCTTCCAGATTGTCAATTTGCAGCCATATATTTACTCATAATATGTTCTTATAATTGTTTATATTTCTTTGGTGTTGGTTGTGATCTCTTCTCTTTCATTCATGATTTTATTTATTTGGGTCCTTTCTCTTTTCTTTTTGATAAGTCTGGCCAGGGGTTTATCAATCTTATTAATTCTCTTAAAGAACCAGCTCCTCATTTTGTTGATTTGTCTTATTGGGGTTTTTTGTTTGTTTGTTTCTATTTCATTGATTTTTGCTCTAATATTTATTATTTCTCTTTTCCTGCTGGGTTTAGGCTTTCTTTGTTGTTCTTTCTCCAGTTCCTTTAGGTGTTGGGTTAAGTTGTATATTTGAGGCCTTTCTTGTTTCTTGAGAAAGTCTTGTATTGCTATGTATTTTCCTCTCAGGACTGCCTTTTCTGTGTCCCACAGATTTGAACATTGTATTTTCATTATCATTTGTTTCCATGCATTTTTTCAATTCTTTAGTTTCCTGGTTGACCCATTCATTCTTTAGAAGGATGCTCTTTAGTCTCCATGTATTTGGGTTCTTTCCAAATTTCCTCTTGTGATTAAGTTCTAGCTTCAGAGCACTGTGGTCTGAATATATGCAGGGAATGACCTCAATCTTTTGATACCGGTTGAGACCTGATTTGTGACCCAGGATGTGATCTATTCTGGAGAATGTTCCATGTGCACTAGAGAAGAATGTGTATCCTGTTGCTTTGGGATGGAATGTTCTGAATATATCTGTGATGTCCATCTGGTCCAGTGTGTCATTTAAGGCCTTTATATCCTTGTTGATCTTTTGTTTGGATGATCTGTCCATTTCAGTGAGGGGAGCTTTAAAGTCCCCAATATTATTGTATTAATGTCAATGTGTTTCTTTGATTTTTTTATTAGTTGGTTTATATAGTTGGCTGCTTCCATGTCAGGGACATAGATATTTAAAATTGTTAGATCTTCTTGTTGGACAGACCCTTTGAGTAGGATATAGTGTCCTTCTTCATCTCTTATTATAGTCTTTGGCTTAAAATCTAATTTATCTGATAAAAGAATTGCCACCCCAGCTTTCTTTTGATGTCCATTAGCATGGTAAATTGTTTTCCATCCCCTCACTTTAAATCTGGAGGTGTCTTTGGGTTTAAAATGACTTTCTTGCAGACAGCATATTGACGGGTTTTTAGGGGTTTTTTTATCCATTCTGATACCTTGTGTCTTTTGATTGGGGCATTTAGCCCATTTACATTCAGGGTGACTATTGTGAGATATGAATTTAGTGCCATTGTATTGCTTGTAAGGTGACTATTACTACATATTGTCTCTGTTCCTTTCTGGTCTACTACTTTTAGGCTCTCTTCTGACCATGTTTAATTGGATCATTCGTTTTTGGGGGGTTTTATGTTGTATCAGTTTTTTGTTTAATATTGTGAACACTAGCCTTTTATTGGATACATCGTTTGCAAATATCTTCTCCCATTCAGTGGGTTTCCTTGTTAATTGTTTCCTTCACTGTGCAGAGATTTGTATTTAGTTATAGTCCCAATAGTTTATTTTTGTTTTTGTTTTCCTTGCCTCAAGCTTTCTTCTATTTTCTTTTTTTTTAATTTCATTTCTTTTCAGTGTTCCAGAATTCATTGTTTATGCACCACACCCAGTGCTCCATGCAATGCGTGCCCTCCATAATACCCACCACCTGGCTCCCCCAACCTCCCACCCCTGCCCCTTCAAAACCCTCAGGTTGTTTTTCAGAGTCCATAGTCTCTCATGGTTCATCTCCCCTTCCAATTTCCCTCAACTCCTTTCTCCTCTCCATCTCCCCATGTCCTCCGTGTTATTTGTTATGCTCTGCAAGTAAGTGAAACCATATGATAATTGACTCTCTCTGCTTGACTTATTTCACTCAACATAATCTCTTCCAGTCCCGTCCATGTTGCTACAAAAGTTGGGTATTCATCCTTTCTGATGGAAGCATAATACTCCATAGTGTATATGGACCACATCTTCCTTATCCATTTGTCCGTGGAAGGGCATCTTCTATTTTCTTAAACATACCGAACATTTTTTTTAATTTTAACAACATTTTTTTAATTTCTTTTCAGCATAACAGAATTCATAGTTTTACATACCGAACATTTATGAAAATGTTTCAAATCCTTTTTTACTAATTATATCATCTATGTTACTTCTTGTATGTTTCCACTGATGGGTTTTTTTTTTTTTACTCTCATTTTAGGTTATGTTTCCTTCTTTTCACATGCCTGGAAATAATTAACTGGATGACAGATATCATTAATGTTACCTGGGTAGGGATGGGATATTTTCTTGTACTTTATTAAACTACTTAGAAAAAATTTGACTGTTTCAAGCTTGATTTAAGGTTGTTAAGTGATGTAGTCCTTTAACCTGTGGCTAATTCTGATTATTGAAGTCTCACTGAGGCTGTACCTTTCTGATAGTCCATTTGCTATCCTCTGTGTTATAAGCTTTTCTGAGCTTGCTTGATAGGGACATGAACTACTATTTCTGTGTGAGTTTTGGGTTTGGGCTTTCTGCTTGTTCTTTTCCAGTGATTCTTTCTCACACCTTGTATTTTTTTTTTCTCAAATATGCTCTTTTGGGTTCTCTGCCAAAGGTGGGAGGATCCTTCGAGATCTGCAGAGTCTCTCTGTGCAATTCTCTCCTTTCATTTCAGGTTTCTTCTCTCCTGTAATTTTACAAGAAAATCCTAGATTTCTTGGCTTCCCCAAATGCCCAATTCTCTTTGCTCAATGCAGGGAGTCTGCTGGGCTTTTGAGGGGTTTCCCACTCCTTGAGCTGTGTCCTTGATCCTGTCTCTAGGCAGTGAGCCAGAATAATCATAGAACTTACTTTATTTGTTTCTTTTCTCTTAGAGTTTACTATCCCGTGCTGCTGTTGTCCAGTATATGGCTACAAGTGTTGCATATCACTTGTTCAGTATTTCAGTCATTGGAGGTCATGAGTACATTTGATGCCAGTTACTCCACCATAGCTATAAGCAGAAGTTTATAAAAAATCAAGGACTTTGTAATTTTTTTAAGTCAAACTGCTAGTTAGGGCTAAAGCTTTTACCAATATTAAAGAAAGCAAGGGACTGATTACTATTTATCTTAACTGAAGTGAATTTGATTCCTTTTGACAACTCAGAAAACACTGCAGTGTTTTTCCTCAATGTTGCTTGATGAACATTAATTATCATTGTATTGTAGCTTTGAGGAAAACTGGCTAGGAATATTATGTTTATGATAATGTTGGGTAAGAAATTTGACTTCACATATTCTAACTATTGCCCATCAATGATAACAGATTAGTTCATTTATGTTCTTATTATTACATCCTTAATCCAATTATACACTTGGTACTCAAAAGAGTAAAATCACAGAGATGTTAAATAGAGTGGCAATCTTAGGATCTGCTAGCTCAGTTTCTACAGGAATATCATCTACATAAGAAGAGAATCAGGGAAGACACTAATTTTTATTAAGTGCTTATTCCATCTATACATCCTTATTTGTATTATTCCTTTGTAGCAAATTATTACCAATTCAAAATATAGAAATATGCTTAGACAGAGCTACATAGTAATAGACAAAAGATATATATTTTATTATTTTATTTTATTTTTAAGGATTTATTTACCTATTTATTTATTTAAGAGAGAGTGCATGCACGAGTGAGCACAAACAGTGGAAGGGACAGAGGGAAAAGGAGAGAGAGAATCTGCAGAAGACTCTCCACTGAGCACAAGCCTGACATGGGGCTTGATCTCATGACACTGAGATCATGACCTGAGCTGAAATCGAGTCAGATACTTAACTGACTGAACCACCCAGGCACCCCAAAAGATATATATCTTAATCTGTAAAAAATGACCTAGATCTTTGCAACATATGGAAATGGAATAAAATAATGAGTTACTATTTGTTTATCATAACAAACTCAAGAGGTATCAATTATTATTTACCTTGGGAATGCTTATTCCTCATTATGTTTTCATGGGAAGAAAATTCCATTGGAGTCACACTCAAGAGTCCTTTTTTTTGAACTGATAATCCGATTCTAAAAACCACTTAAAAATGCAAAGGAGTCAGTAAAGCCAAAACATCTTTAAAAAGAAAAACAAAGTGGGAGGACAAACACTACTTGGTTTCAAGATGAATTATAGAACTATAGTCATCAAGAGAGTGTGGTTTTGATATCAATACAGACAAATACATCAATGGAAGAAAGTGGAAAGTCCAGAAATAAACCCACACATGTATACACAACTAATTTTCACCAAAGATGCAAATGTAATTCATTGGAGAAAGGACAGTCTTCTCTTGTTTTTTGAAATTATTTTATAATTTATGTCATCTGGTGAATTACATTAACTTTTTAACAAGGATTTTTAATTAATCTATTTTTATTAACATATAATGTGTTATTAGCCCCAGGGGTACAGGTCTGTAAATCACCAGGCTTACACACTTCACAGCACTCACCATAGCACATACCTTCCCCAATGTTCATAAACCCACCTCCCTCTCCCTCCCTTCCTCCCCCCAACCCTCAGTTTATTTTGTGAGATTAAGAGTCTCTTGTGGTTTGTCTCCCTCCCAATCCCAGATCCCATCTTGTTTCATTTTTTCCTTCCCTACCTCCAAACCCCCCACTTTGCCTCTCAAATTCCTCATATCAGGGAGATCATATCATTGAAGGACAGTCTTCTTAATAAATGGTTCTTGGGTGCCTGGGTGGCTCAGTGGGTTAAGCCTCTGCCTTTGGCTCAGGTCGTGATCTCAGGGTCCTGGGATCAAGTCCCAAGTCGGACTGTCTGCTTGGCAGGGAGCCTGCTTCCTCCTCTCTCTCTCTGCCTGGCTCTCTGCCTACTTGTTACCTCTCTCTGTCAAATAAATAAATTAAATCTTAAAAAATAAATAAATGGTTTTCAAACAATTAGATATCCATATGGAGCAATATGAAACTTGATTCATATTTTGTGCCATATATGAAAAATAACTCAATATAGGTCATAGACCTCAATGTGAAACCTTTTACTTTGGAAAACCATGACAGGTAAATTTTTTAAAATCAGTCTTCATACAATTAAAAACTTGTACTTTTACCACTCACTAGCCAGAACTTAGTCACATGGCTTCACAAAGTTGCAGGAGATGTTAGGAAATGGAGTTTCAATTCTGGGATGCAATGCTCCAGATAAAAATTCTATTACAAGGGAAGAAGAAATGAATGGATAGAGGCAGAACTGTCATCCCTACTCCCAAATACTAACATACATTAAAAGTAAGGAAGATAGGGGCACCTGGGTGGCTCAGTGGGTTAAAGCCTCTGCCTTCAGCTCAGGTCATGATCCCAGGGTCCTGGGATCGAGCCCCACATTGGGTTCTCTGCTCGGCAGGGACCCTGCTTCCCCATCTCTCTCTGCCTGCCTCTCTGTCTACTTGTGATCTCTGTCTGTCAAATAAATAAATAAAATCTTTAAAAAAAAAAGTAAGGAAGATAACAATGTGATGATGTTATTCAATATGAATTCTTAAATACTTTGGTTGAAATATTAACATAGTACTTCTGTTATTTAAAAAAATTCATCTTGTTCCTGATCTCAACGGGAAGGCTGTGAGCTTCTTCCCATTGAGGATGATGTTTGCTGTGGGTCTTTCATAGATAGATTTTATGAAGTTGAGGAATGTTCCCTCTATCCCTATACTTTGAAGCATTTTAATCAGGAAGGGATGCTGGAGATGAACCATGAGAGAATATGGACTCTGAAAAACAACCTGAGAGTTTTGAAGGGGCAGGGAGTGGGAGGTTGGGGGAGCCAGGTGGTGGGTATTATGGAGGGCACACATTGCATGGAGCACTGGGTGTGTTGTAAAACTATGAATTCTGTTACACTGAAAAGAAATGAAATTAATAAATAAAAAATTCATCTTATATTATGTACCTTAAAATTTAAAACAAAACAAAACAAAAAACCTGCCAATACAGTCCCATTGTAAGAGCATTCGCTTCTTTTGTCATGTAACTTCAGTACTGATCATCTCTTTTTTTGAACTTTGAGTGCCATTCCTGCCTAAATAGTTTTGCACAGAACCTGCCACAGAGTATTTGCTCAATAGACATTTTTCTAATAAGAACATGAACAAACCTGACTGCCAAGAGTAAAGTATTGGTTATAGAATTTTTTAGGCAGGCATTGGCTGATATACATGACCAAAAAAAGTTCATGTAACCACACAGAGCAACTCTCTAAGGGAGGTGCTATTGTCTCATTTTTTAGGTGAGAAAACTGAGTTTGAGAGTGCTTTACTTACTTGCCCAAGTTTGTCATGCTGATAAAACGTGGCAGTGAGATGCTACTAAAAGAATATTGACCTTGGAGAACCTGCCAAAATACTATAAGTGGGTGAACTTGGACAAACCTTTTTTTTTTTTTTTTTGATTTTTAAGTTATTTTTTCAGTGTTCCAAGGTTCATTATTTAGGCACCACCCAGTGCTCCATGCAATGCACACCCTCTTTAATACCCACCACCAGGCTCACCAACCCCTCACCCTTCCAAAACTGTTTGTCTCTCAGAGTCCACAGTCTCTCATGGTTCATCTGCCCCTCCGATTTCCCCCCAATTCACCTTTCCTTTCCTTCTCCTAATGCCTTCGATGTTATTCCTTTTGCTCCACAAGTAAATGAAACCATGTAATAATTGACTCTCTCTATTTAACTTATTTCACTCAGCATAATCTCCAGTCCTGCCCATGTTGATACAAAAGTTGGGTATTCATCCTTTCTGATGGAGGCATAATATTCCATTGTATATATGGACCATATCTTCTTTATTCATTCATCTGTTGAAGGGCATCTTGGTTCTTTCCACAGTTTGGTGATTGTGGCCCTTGCTGTTATGAACATTGGGGTACATATGGTCCTCCTTTTCACTACATCTTTATCTTTGAGGTAAATACCCAGTAGTGCAATTGCAGGGTCATAGCAAAGCTCTATTTTTCATTTCTTAAGGAATCTCCACACTGTTTTCCAGAGTGGCTGCACCAACTTGCATTCCCACCAACAGTGTGAGAGGGTTCCCCTTTCTCCACATCCTCTCCAACTCTTGTTGTTTATTTTCTTGTTAATTTTGGCCATTCTAACTGGTGTAAGGTGGTATCTCAATGTGGTTGTGGTTTGAATCTCCCTGATGGCTAATAATGATGAACATTTTTTAACATGTCTGTTAGCTATTTGTATGTCTTTCTTCTTTGAAGAAGTGTCTGTTCATGCCTTCTGCCCATTTGTTGATGTGATTATCATTTTTTGAGTGTTGAGTTTGAGGAGTTCTTTATAGATCTTGGATATCAGCCCTTTGTCTATAGCGTCATTTGCAAATATCTTCTCCTATTCTGTGGGTTGCCTCTTTGTTTTGTTGGCTACAAAAGCAAAGGAAACAAAAGCAAAAATGAACTGTTGGGACTTCATCAAGATAAAAAAAAACTTCTGCACAGCAAAGGAAATGGACAAGCCCTTTCTTTATCTGAACTCTATTTTCCTCTTCTGAAAAATGAAAGCTAAGGACTGTGCTGTGTATTAACTCTATGAACATTTTCCAGAGGTCCCCCCCCAAAAAAAATCTAGGACTTTCAGCTTTTTCCATTGCATGTGGCTTAGCTTGTCAATGCCTTGATGACTCTGCATAAAGATCCTGTTTTAATCCATCTTAGAAACCCCAATCATGGGGTGCCTGGGTGGCTCAGGCAGTTAAGTGTCTGCCTTTGGCTCAGGCCATGATCTCAGAGTCCTGGGATTGAGCTCTGCTCCAGACTTCATGCTCAGGGGAGAGTCTGCTTCTCCCTCTCCCTCTGCCCCCCCCTTGCTTGTGTGCCTCTCTGTCTAAATAAATAAATAAATAAAATCTTTAAAAAAAGAAAGAACATTCTTTTCTGAAAGAAAGAAAGAAAGAAAGAAAGAAACTCCAGTCTTTTGTTCTCCATCATCCACATCTTTTGCTGCATCATGGTTCCATAGCTACGTGTTCCTTACCCTCTTTTGCACAAACTTTGGGACCTTTGCAAACAGTGCTCCTAATATTTGAGAACCCAAAGCCTTGAGCAGAAACGTGTTTCAAACTGTGCAGGGTGTAAATAAATCTTTCCATTTTAAAAACTGACTGCAAGGAACACCCTGGGAAGAATATAATGGCAACAATCAGTCTGATTCTATGTAAAGAAACAGATATGCATGTTCTTACCCCATTATTGGATATGCCAACAGGACCCTCAGGCCAGAAAAAAAAAAAGAAACAATAAATATCACAACATATTATGAAGCTCATGGCCTTGATAAAAAGCAGCACTGTGACATTTATAAAAGATTCTTTTTTTTTTTTTTTTTTTTTTACCTTGGAAGGAAAGGAAATGTCCCTGGTTCCTCTTCTTTTTTCAAAGCCATTTGTACAATGTACTTCTGAGGTGTGGCAAACCAGGGTGAGGCAAACCAGGATTCTACCTTTGACTTGGCCTGTTGTGGTTCTTGGAACTGTTACAATCAGATTTTTTGTAAGAGCCTTTGGGTTGGAACATACAATGTTTGTGAATTGGATGGGAATCAGATTAGCAGAAGAACGAGCACACAGGTTTGATTCAGAAGAGGACTAGGACCAGAGAAAGAGCTCTGGCATGACGTCAGAAGACAGTGGCTGGATCTTGGGCTCTGGAGTCCTCTAGGACCATGAAGAACTAACTTAATTAACTTCCCTCAGCCTCCACTTAAAGAAGACTGTTGGAAGGACACTTGGAAGTCAGACAACCTGAAATTTTGGTTTATTAAACATAAAATAACTTCAGATGTATTTTCCCTGTAAAGATAATTTTAGCACTGATTAAAGCCTCACAAGATGCCAGATATTAGGCTAAATAAGTATATTTTCTCTTTTTTTTTTTGTTTTACTGAGGTATAATTAACAAGTAAAATTGTATGTTAAAAGACATTTAAAGATACCACATGGTAATTTGACATGCATATACACGATGAAAGGGCAACCCCATCCAGCTAACTAACACATCAACTACTCACATAGCTACCAGGTTTTTGGTTTGGGTTTGGTTTTAGTGAGGATGTTGAAGTTCCTCCCCAAGAAAGTTTCAACCATACACTTAGTACAGTGCTTTCAACTATGGTTACCATGTTATACATTAGATCCTCAGAACCTATTTCTCTTACCTTTAATAAGAGTAAAACTTTCACCCTTTTATGCCCCAGCCCCTGGCAACCACTTTCCTACTGTTTTTATTAATTCAATCCACATCTATATCTATGTATATTCCACATATAAGGATAAATGGAGGATCTGTCTCTCTCTGCCAGGCTTATTTCATTCGCAACATGTTGTCATTTCTGTGTAATTTATTCTCTCATTTAATCTTTTCAAGAACCCTAAGAGGTAGGTATTCTCAGTCCCTCATGTTACTGATGAGACTGGGGCACAGAGAGGTAAGTTATTGGCCCCAAGGTCACACAGTGAGCCAACTGGTAGGACCTAGTTTTGGATGTAGATAATCTGAGCGACCATGAAAGGGTAAATAGGAGACTCCACAAATCACTATGGGGGATAGAAGAGGGAGGCTTAACATTGTCCCACAGAGTATGTCTTGACATCCATGTGTCCATGTCAGGTTTTCTCAAACAATTCATTCATTGAGTGTTGATTCATTCAACACTCATCAATACCCCCATACTGGTCATTTCCTCAAGTTAACCAGGTAACCTTGGTGGTGCTTGGGGTCTGTATAAGCATCTCAGGCCTGCATTTTCCTGGTCCTAAGTACTAATATCTGTAAAACCAGGCTTAAATAAATATGACAGATTAGAGATAGATAGATAGATGATTTAGATATATTTTAATATTTATTTAAATTCAATTTATTTAACTTAGAGTTTATTATTAGTTTCAGTGGTAGAATTTAGTGGTTCATCAGTTGCATACAACACCCAGTGCTCATTACATCAAGTGCCCTCCTTAATACCCATCATCCAGCTATCCCATCCCCTCACCCACCTCCCAAGTAAATATTTATTTATTTTTTTAAAAGATTTTATTTATTTATTTATTTGACAGACAGAGATCACAAGCAGGCAGAGAGGCAGGCAGAGGGAGAGAGGGAAGCAGGCTCCCTGCTGAGCAGAGAGCCTGATGCGGGGCTTGATCCCAGGACCCTGGGATTATGACCTGAGCGGAAGGCAGAGGCTTTAACCCACTGAGCCACCCAGGCACCCCCAAGTAAATATTTAAAGGAAAAAGTTGAATAGAATTGTTTAAAACACCAGTTAAAGCATACTCATCAAAAACTGCCCTTCTACCAAAAATCATCTTGCATATAAGCTCTGTACTTTGTGGAAGTTCCAGGCTCGAAGGTCATAAGTACTCCATAAATATCTGTTAAATTACATTGAATCCACTTTGAATTCCTAATGAAAGAATTTGGGCCCAAATTCAAGAGGTATGTTGCCTGCACCAAGTTACACTCTCTCCCCCCACATACTCCAGGGGAGAGTGAGCAGTAAATAGAAAGAAGGGGTCAAGTGCTAAGATTATGGAGGGACAGGTGTAGCAAGAAATCTACCTTGAGGGGAAAAGCACTTCTCAGTGAAAGTAGGACAGAGAAACTGAAGGGATCCTATGGCGGCGGGGCGGGGGGGGGGGGGAGTTGGGATTTTGGCTCCTTTTCCTACTTCTTGTCTTCCTAGGACTAGCACCTGCACCTCAAACATGACTTAATGTATGGCTTCCTTGTCAAGGTCATGGAGTTAGTGATGTCTTTGGAGTCCTCCAGCATTGTACCTAGCCTCTAAGGAGTGACCAGTTGAGGTCATCATGAACGTTTGTCAAGACCACTAACCTAAATGCTGAGACCTCTGGATCCAGGGCACAAGTGATTTATGGAAGACTTCTGAGCTCTCATTCTTGTTTCAGCCAGCTCCTGGATGCCTGACAGGACATGTTCATTAGAGTGCCATCTTCAGGAAAAACCCTGGACCCTAAGCAAAAGTAGATTCTCTCTCCTTTCCTTTCTGAGTCTCCCAAATGCTCTGTCTATATCTGCACTTTCTCTTTGATAGACCCTTCTCCCACTTTCTCTTAGCTTGTGTTTGATTTCTGTCCTGTGAGAAGCCAAGGACCTCTTGGTTGCTCCTGCAGGACCCCATCTGGGTCCTTGAACCCAGCCAGTCTGCATCAAAGTGCAACCAAGAGTCAGGCATTCACTAGAGTTATTGGAAGAAGTGACACTCTAGTCACAAAGCCAATTAAAGGTGAGCATTGCCCAAGTGGGCAAGTGAAGACAAGGCTTGGTGTATCCTGAAGAAGAGACTTTCCAGAATAGACCAGCAAAGGCAGAGTGAAATTGAAACACAAAGAGCTGATTCATTGTACCTAGAAGGTTTCAACGTGACTATCTTGAGAAATCAATCCTTTGCTAATTCCTTAAGGAGATGTAGCTCTTAACATTTACAGCACATCATCTTATGAAACCTTAGGATATGGAACATATATATTTGCCTACATGAACCACATAAGAAGATATATTGAGCCTTCATCCCAGAACATAGACAGTAAAATCTTAGTTACATTTTATAAAATCTGAGGTTAAAGAAACCCTCAAGGCATCATAGACAGATATGTGAACTGATAAAATTTGACCTTGCTGCAGACAGAATTGGTTGCAGTGCCCAGAATGACAAATGGCCTAGGAAGTTCCCTGATATTAAAGAATAAGACTATTTGTCCTGGATTTGCCACACATAACCCCAAAAGAGACAAAGGGTAGAAAATACCAAAGATATAGGAACAATGTAAGTGTAGAGGTGTCTGTGTGGCTCAGTTGGTTAAGTGGTCAACTTGGATTCTTTCAGCTCAGGTCGTGATCTCAGGGTCCTGGGATCAAGTCACACGTTGGGCTCCATACTTGGCAGGGAGTCAACTTGAGATTCTCCCTCTCCCTCTGCCTCTGCCCCTGCCCCCACTTATACTCACTCGTTCTCTCTCTCAAAAAATTAAAAAGTCTTTTAAAAAGTAACAGCTGAAGTGGGAAAAAAAAGGAAAAGAGGTTTTATTTGATTTTGATATACCCAACTTGAGAGAAACTAACTCAGAAAAGTCAAGGTAGGGAGTCTAGCCTGGTGTATTTTTGACTCAACCACAGATTTACTAACTGATCTTGACTAGTTATTCAGCTTCTCCAAACCTCAATGATCACAAAATAACATCAAATCTCACAGAGCTCTGGTGAAAGTTAAATGAGATGACAAGTTCTTAGGAGAGAGCCAGCAAATAATAACCACTCTTTAAAGGTCAAGGTTTCTTCTACTTCTGTATCAGAATGCTTTGGTCCACATTCTGGATCAAAATTCCAAAGAAGCCTAACATCCAAATTATAATGGTTGTTATAACAATTGAGTTTTATAACTATAAATAGCAGTGCATTCTCAGGTAACTTTCAGAACATTTGTGAAAGTCAAAAGGAGGAATCAATGATAACAAAGATGTTATAAGATTGCTTTTTACTTCTTCTTGTATTTCAAAGCATTTTTTAAAGATTTTATTTATTTATTTATTTATTTATTTTAGGGAGTATAAATTGGGGACAGAGGAGAGGAACAGGGACAGAGGGAGAGGGAGAAGCAGACTCCCAACTGAGCAGGTAGCCTATCTTGGGGCTCCACCACAGGACCCTGGGATCATGACCTGTGCTGAAGGCAGAAGCTTAACTGACTGAGCTACCTGGTACCCCTCAAAGCACTATTTCAGCTCTTATTTAGAAGGATTTCAAATAAATCAGGAGACTTGGGACAGGTCTGCTATTTCCATTTTACAGATTATATGAGTTGATTCAAAGCATATATAAAGTCCAGAAACTCAATAGCCACTGTCAGTAAATGGTGAAGCTGGAGGTCAATTAGAAATGAGAAGAAGACGTAGCAATTCCTGCAAGCTCATCTAAGAATTCTGAGTTCCATTTCACAGAGGGGGCACTTGAAACTCAAAGAGGATAAGCACAGTGTTCCGGTCCCTGGAGTCACTCTCCTTGGTTTCAAATCCCAGCGCCTACTCCTATTAGCTGTGTGACCTTGGACACATAAATTTAAATTCATCTGCAAACTGGAGATAAGGTTAATCTCTCTATTCACACACTGCTAGGAAGCTTAAATGAAGTATTTCTTTTTTGAAGATTTTATTTTTATTTATTTGAAGGAGAGCAAGAGCGAGAGAGCATGAGCTGGGGAAGGGGAGGCAGAGGGAGAATCAGGCTCCCGAATGAGCAGAGAGCCCAACAATGTGGGGCTCAATCCAGGACCCCAGGATCATGACCTGAGCCAAAGGCAGATGTTAACCAACTGAGGCACTATGGCATCCCTAAATGAATTATTTAATATGAAACTCTAGAACAGCACCATGCACATGCCAAGAGCTTCATGAACATCTGTTTTTGGTGTTATTTTATTCCCAGTGCCCATGGCAGGCTTTTCTTTTAGAGCAGCAGTTCCCAGATTGCAGTCTCTGGGTCAGCAGCACCAACATCATCACGCACTTGTTAGAAAGTCAAAAAAGCAAATTCTAAGTCCTGTATCTGATCTATTGAATGAGAAATTCTGAGGTAGGACTGACAGTCTGAGTACCAAGAGATCTACAGGTGGTAAAGTTTGAGCACCACGTAGAGGGATTTCTGTGAATCTTCTTAGATGCCTTCATTTTCTACCTGTAACTGGAAGGAGGATGCAGGTAGAGAGTCCTCATGCATGTACCTAGTTTAATACATGGATTGAGAAGACTCTGTAGGTCCAGCATCCCCACCCCTTCCAGACATGTCTATTTGTACAAAGTCTTGATTTATAGTTGGATATATTCTCAATCTAATTTCATATTTATCATAAACTTGCCCAGTTCATGAAAATTGATACATTGTTTCTCATTTACCTATCATATTGGACTTTATGCTACATCAGTAAGACTGCTGGAGGAGAGGGTAAATATCTAACAAAACCTCATTAATATTTATTATTCTTCCATTCCTCCTGGCAATGCTTCCCAGGGGAACATGCTTTAACTACTCTCTCTGGTCTTCTTCCAGGAGGGTGAAGAAACACATATATTATTCCACTGAGAATGCCCTCTGGACCTATAATAAAGATCTCACCTACAGACAAGTATAAAGAAAAGATATATATCATCAAATTAGAAAGTAAAATACAAGGGTGTTTTTTTGCAGGAAGTTTTTTTGGGGGTGGGGAGAGAATGGGAGACCACAAATGGGAAGAGGGGGTGGAGGGAGAGGGGGAGAGAGAACCTCAAGCAGGCTGCACACTCAGCACAGAGCTTGATACAGGGCTCAGTCTCACTACCCTGAGATCATGACCTGAGCCAAAATCAAGAGTCAGATGTTTAATGGACAGAGCCACCCAGATGCCAACCCTCCAATAAAAAAATTTTTAATTGGGGACTATAAACTTTAAGTGAACATATAGAGAGAAGGCAGAGATCCTACTATCAGATACCTTGAAAGATATTTGAAGGAGAAACCACTTCAGAATTCAAGACAGATCTAATGTTTAGTCCCATTTTCAGCACCAAAAAACTTTGTAACTCTGAGCAAGTCAATTTTCCATTCTGCTCTCCAGTATCTCTACTGAGAAATGGGAATTCTTACATTGACTAGTAGGTGTTGCCAAACGTTTAAGGAGCAAGTGAAGTTATAAATGACAGGAATATCAAAATACCATCAAGATGCAGGATTTTATTATCTCTTTCAGGAAATTAGACAATAAGAAAGTTTGTATGCAGTAGAAAGATTATAAAATTTGGAGTCAAACTTAGGTCCAAATTCTAGGTTCATCCCAATGAACTATGCTACGTTTTAAGTCATTTAACACCTCTCAGCCTTATTTTTCACAATATTCCAACACCATTTCCTGGAGCTCTTTGATGTATTATTTGATGGCCTAGAATTGTGTGAGACCCACACAATCACTGAAGATTAAGTATTATTTATTGAAAAGTGTTAAATGTAAATAAAAAGCAATATAATGTAAGGTAAGGTAAATGTTAAATGTAAGACAAGGGAGGCAGAATGGAGAACTAATGCTATAATCTCATTTTTAAGAACCTCACCCTCCTACCTCCAGGAGTAGATTACTTATTGTGGAGAGGAATGTGAACCGAGAGTTATAAGAAAGAACTCGATTTCTTAATACTTAAAAATGATCTCCTAATGGTATAAGGCAAGAAGTGTTCCTGTTTAAAAGCTATCATCTTCCCAGGACAAAACCTAAGAAATGTGAAATAGTCCAAGACACTGATTTTGGGAATAATGAATTGGGTGACCTTGGGCAAGATCTTTAAGCTCTTTAAGTCTGATTTCCTTTAAGTGGGTACTCTGCCTGCCTCCAAAGTTAATTGCATAGGTCACATATAATCATGTTTTTATAAGCTCTGAATATAATGGTGAAAATCCTAACGTCATTGGGTTGTTGTGTTGGTGGTTGTGGTAGCTGTTGCTATTTTGGCTATTGCCATAAGAATACTATAAACAGAAGACAGGACAACATTCCACCTATATTTATAAATTATTCAAGGGGCCATAGCTGATCTCTCTAGGTTGTCATGATTAGAACCATAAATCTTTCAAATCTAAAACAGATTATATATTAATAGAAGAAAAATAAATAGAAGTCACAACATGCCTTTGTAAATGAATAAGTTAGGCCCACAAGCCCACTGGAATCACAGACTCTGTGGGGTGGAAGCAAGAGTGTGGCCGTTATAAAAAGTGGCCTATATTTTCCACTTTTCCACTATCCACACCCTTGCACTAAGAGTCTGAAGTTCCTCTTATTGAAGAGTCAGAGTCACTTCCCCACCCACCCCTCAAATCTTGACTGGTCTTGTGATCTTATTTTGTTCAATGAGATGCAGTAAAATTTCAATTTTAAGATTAGGACTCTAGAGGCCATCATTTTCTTGCTCTCTTGCACCCCTATATGACTATATAAACAAATCTGAGCTAGCCCAGTAAAGTATTAAAGACATGATGACCCTGAACAAATAATACATATATATTAATTAAAAATAAATTTTAAAAAAAAGACCTCATGGATGAGCACCCATTTGTCCCAGCCAGTGCCATCCTCAACCAGACTATAGACAATCAGTCCCAAATATATGGCAGTGCTAAGCCCAGTTCAGCAAAACCACTTGCATCCAGATCAGCTGACACCAGACACATGAGGGAGCCCAGCTAAGACTGAAAGAACCATTCAGCTGTCCCCTATACAATGTGTACAATAATACATACTTACTGCACTTATTGCTTTAAGCCACTGAGTTTTGAGATGGTTTGTTATACAGGAATTGCTAACTTATACAGAAACTTAAAAACTCTAATCCAATCTCTCACATGGTATCAGAGTCCCATCTCCAAGCTTATCTGGCCTTTGTTAGATTGTGACTAGCAGCTCATCTTTTTTGATTTATAGATCCTCTCTTAATACAGATCATTCCATCTCAGGGCCACTCTGACTGCTGTAAGGCTTTCCTTTATGTTGAACAAAGTCGGTACCTCAGAGAAGTGGAATGGGTCATCTATATATCTATATTTCACCTAAATGAAAGAATTCTTGATTAAGATTAGAAGTAGAAGTGTTTTGAGCCAGTCCTGTTTCCCTAGAGGATTAGGACAGTTTGCTTTGTTGTGCCTGTTTTCACTTTATTCCACTTGGTCTGCTTTCCACCGTGAATGGAAAATTAAAACATTCCGGAAAGTGTTTCTTTCACTGTTACAGCCAAGAGATGTGAGAATCTTCAGAACTAAATCTGTCCTGGTGAAAAGAAGGAAGGCAGCTTTCTATGGATCAAAGATGATGAGCTAGTAAAGACAATTACTAAGGATAACCTGACTCTACCAACCTTTGAGAGGTGAACAGGCCATCTAGACTATGAAGGTTCCTTGTTAAGCTTCTTTGTGGACCTGTGATAGAGGAGATGCATTAAAGGGTAGGGACTTCTGCTGGCCCATCCAGTGACCATTTCCTGAGCTATGCTAACCAAGGCAGCACCTTTGACCTGTAGATCAAGGCTTATCAACCAATCGTTCCAGGGTTCTTGTGCTGGGCCCAGTTCTGGACAATCCCTCATTCTGATCTGGACTGGACAATTTCTCATTCCTTGAATTCACTTCCCTATTCATTCAATTGGACTTCTGCCTCAGTTTTCTATCTAATTCTAATTAGTTCTATCTAATCTAGTTCTAATTATTCTAATTCTAATATCTAATTCTAATTTCCAATCCTCAGCCTATTTTGCTTCCTTCATACATGGGACCTGCTTTTTTTCATCTTCATACTTATAGCCATAGCCAGAGTCTGCTGCCAGTGAATAAGTATCTCCAAATTAAGACTTTGTAATAATGTGAGTACAATCTCACCAATATCTGGGAACACAGCTGCCAGCATTACTGTAGAGTGATTAAAAGTAACAGGATATGGAGAGAAACAGAGAAGGTTCCAGCAATTTTATGTTACTTGTGGCAAGCCACTTGACCACTGCAATTATTCAGACCCCTCCTTTTTTAAAAAGATTTATTTATTTGTTTGAGAGAGAGTGCTCACACAAGTAGAAGGTGGGGCAGGGGCAGAGGGAGAGAGAATTTTTAAGCAGATTTCCCACTGTGCACAGAACCTGACTTGGGGCTTGGTCCCATGACCCATGAGAACATGACCTGAGCCAAAACCAAGAGTTGGCTGCTTAATAGACTGAACTACTCATGCACCCCACATCCTTATTTTCTTAAGGATCATTATTACTAATCCATGAAGACAAAGTAAAGAGTAAATATGATACTGTAGGTAAATCTCCTCACAAAGAGAATAGATATTCAATATCTGAGAGCTGATGTTGGTATCAGTATTAGAATTATTGCTCATATTGATATTATACAGATTACCCTTTGACAAATAAATGAAAGCTATTTTTTTGTTTTTTTTATTTTTTATTTTTATTTTTTTTTAATTTCTTTTCAGCATAACAGAATTCATACATACACCACATACATTACACCACACCCAGTGCTCCATACAATGCGTGCCCTCCACTATACCCACCACCAGGATCCCCCAACCTCCCACCCCCCGCCGCTTCAAAACCCTCAGGTTATTATTCAGAGTCCATAGTCTCTCATGGTTCATCTCCCCCACGATATCCCTCAACTCCCTTCTCCGCTCCATCTCCCCATATCCTCCGTGTTATTTGTTATGCTCCACAAATAAGTGAAACCATATGATAATTGACTCTCTCTGCTTGACTTATTTCACTCAGCATCATCTCTTCCAGTCCCGTCCATGTTGCTACAAAAGTTGGGTATTCATCCTTTCTGATGGAGGCATAATACTCCATAGTGTATATGGACCACATCTTCTTTATCCATTTGTCTGTTGAAGGGCATCTTGGTTCTTTCCACAGTTTGGCGACCGTGGCCATTGCTGCTATAAACATTGGGGTACACATGGCCCTTCTTTTCACCATATCTATATCTTTGGGGTAAATACCCAGTAGCGCAATTGCAGGGTCATAGGGAAGCTCTATTTTTAACTTCTTGAGGAAGCTCCACACTGTTCTCCAGAGTGGCTGCACCAACTTGCATTCCCACCAACAGTGTAAGAGGGTTCCCCTTTCTCCACATCCTCTCCAACACACGTTGTTTCCTGTCTTGCTGATTTTGGCCATTCTAACTGGTGT
>PISX010020902.1:0-34791 GCA_004024625.1 Mellivora capensis | reverse complement strand
TAAGAAAAATCCCTTCCAAATTGCCAGAGAAAGTAGCTCAAATGCTCTTCTGATGCAAACCTTTAGCCAGTGAACCTGAGGTCTGCTCAACACCGCTGTTTTATCAGTACTCCAAGGGTCTAACCTTGGAATTATGGAACTTAATGGCTTTGACCCGGGCTATAGACAAATGACCTTACTGTTTGTGAACCCTGATCCCTGGGAGATTGACTGGCATTCCCTGGAGGAAGCGACAACTGCCAAAGAGGCCAACAGCTGGGCTCTGGTACTTTCCTTTCTGACCACCCAGGTCCATGCTACAGGTGATGAAAACAGAAACCTGTGACTTTACATGGCTAGAAATCCAAAATATTCTGAGGGAATTTGTACAGAGAGAAAGGAGAGAAGATGATGGGCATGGTAGGAAAAAAAGAGAACCATATAGAAGATGATCAGTCAACCACCGAGTAATGGGCAAAGCACACTCCTGCTGCTCCAGTCTTCTCCCTGTGCCTGTGTTGGAAAGAAATTCTCATCCTCTTGTTTAGAGGGGAAAGCACCCACTCTCTGCCTCAGCAAAGGGGATTATTCGAATGCGACTTAAACCCAGGATCTTTAATCTGTAAGAAGCAACTATTACCATGGAGCAGGCCCATGGCCTTGAAGATCCTGACTGGAGGATCTCTGGGGAAGGAAATTTGTAAATTTGATCAGAGTAAAGAAAAAACCCCTGAGGTCTATCTAATGACAACAAAAAGGAAAGATGCATCAAGAAAGAATGAGGGGGCGCCTAGGTGGCTCAGTGGGTTAAAGCCTCTGCCTTCGGCTCAGGTCATGATCTCAGGGTCCTGGGATTGAGCCCCACATCAGGCTCTCTGCTCAGCAAGGGGCCTGCTTCCCCCCCCTCCCCTCTCTCTGCCTACTTGTGATCTCTGTCAAATCTTAAAAAAAAAAAAGAAAGAAAATGAGGAAGGGGGAGGGACTTGGATACAGGAAGAGGAGACCACAAAATGATGGAAATGAAGGTCCACAGATTGACCCAATTGGGGGAACATACTTAAATAATTTATACAACAAAGGCAAAAGGGCATTGATTGGCTTTTGTACCTCTACTGTTTAGTTTCTGAATTGACTTAAATATCTGCTGAAATGTACCATTGACAAATTTCCATGACCTTAAAACAGGGCTCAAATTGCAGCTATATCTGGGCATTCCTCTCAATCATGTTACTCCTTAAAATCTTGGAGGAGTTACTGAATATAAAATAGAAGTTCCATAGACTGAATATTGGTGTTTCCTTAAAATTCACTTGTTGAAATCTAAACCCCAGTGTGATGGTATCTGGATAAGGTTTAGTTATGAGCATAGAGCCCTCGTGAATGGGAGTAGTGCCCTAATAAGACTCCAGAGAACTCCCTCGGCTTTTTGCCTGAGTGAGGACAGCACAGAAAGACAGCCGTCTGTGAACCAGGAAGCAGGCCCTCACCAGACCCTGATACTGCAGGGCGCCTTGATGTTGGACTTGCCAGCCTGCGGAACTGTGGGAAATAAATTTCTGTTGTTTATAAGCCACCTGGTCTCTGATACTTTGTTTTAACAACCTGAACAATCTGAGGCATTCAGGATAAATAGGTTCGTTTTACCTTAACCAACAGAACTGTAGCCAGAGTTCTCCATGGTATAGCACCCTTTGACTTAAAGCACCGTCCCACAGTAGGTTCTGATCCAGTGAATATAAACTTTGGGCACTTAATCAGTTGACAAAATGGGACCCCTCATGTTCTGTACACCTTAGTTGAAACCATTGTAAAGTCCTGTTTAGAGAGAAGTGATTATCACTACTGCTTCTCCATTTAATAGTCCAGTATAGTCTCTTCTTAAACCTGGAAATTCTGATGGTGCTTCACAGTGGATTACCATAACCTCAGTGCTATGGCCTGTGTGTTCAGGACCCAACACCGCTGTACTGAAATTACTCCTTCTATCCCAATAGCCACCACTAGAGATTTTGTTCTCACAGATTTGGCTACTATATTCTGTTCAGTGCTCTCTTCAACGGCTGAGGCTGTTTTGTTTACCTTCACCTCCAAAGGCGCACAGTATATCTTTCCAAGACTACCAGTGGGATACCTCGGCACCTCTGCCTCTGTATATAGTCTTTGTAGGCGGTATCTTAATTGCATCCACATTTCTTCAGGGGCACAGGTATGACATTATACTGATGACATCCTCTTCTGAGGAGCAATTTCACACATTCATTGGCGACATACACATGCAAAAGAATCACAGAAGTGGATAATTCATTTCCCCATACATATTGCAAAGATCTGGCTCAGTATTGGTAAACCAAGGGCTGCTCCATCCCTGGCACTGTCAAGAAATAGCTATTGATGATTCTTGCTGTTGTATGTTCTTAGCACACAGAATGTTAATGCAAATACATCTTTTAGTCCTTTTTGGGTTCTGCAAGGAACATGTTCCCCACTTACAAAGTTCACTTAATTTACTAATGCTGTTACTTTCAAACTGACTCAATTTGTGTAGGGCCTTCTCCAAAAATAGATGCTAGAATTAATTCAGGTTGAAATCGACAGGCACTCCTGTCAGTGCCCTTCCTTCCCTCTGGAGACCTCAGCAATCTCCTCTCATGCCTCCTGGAGTTTGTAGACCATCCATTATGTCCATAAGTTGCCCGTGGGCTTCTGGGGTGAGAAACTACCTTCTTCAGCCCTGCAGCATACACTGTCAGAGCATCAGTTGTTGGTCATATACTGGGCGCTTGGTACATAGAGCCTGAGCTTTTTTTTTCCTCAGTCAGCTGGTTGTAAACTTCTCATGAGACTATAGCTGTGAACTGAAGACAGTAAGAGGGTAGAATATAGGCGCTAGTAGAGGTCATGGGCATACTTGAG
This sequence comes from Mellivora capensis, assembly GCA_004024625.1. Taxonomy (NCBI): domain Eukaryota; kingdom Metazoa; phylum Chordata; class Mammalia; order Carnivora; family Mustelidae; genus Mellivora; species Mellivora capensis. Next base: position 31,899 of record PISX010020902.1, on the reverse strand, counting down.
TTTTCAGAACCTGTTGGGAGACTAATTTTGTATGTGCTGTTTCATTAAATGATGACGTGCTGCTTGAGTACTCAGTTGTACGGCTCGGTGGATCATACAAAACCTAGTTCTTGATGGGCAGTTCAGGATACATGGTAACTTGGTAGCCTGGGGTTAAGTGTTCCGTCTTAATACTATGGCCCATCAAGCATGCCAAAAGCTGTTTCTCAAAAGGAGAATAGTTGTTTACAGAGGATGCATGCCTTTGCTTAAGGAATCCTAAGGGTATGCGCTGTGATTCACATATAGTTGCCTGCCAAAAACTCTAAGCAGGACCCTCCACTACCAATACTTCAAGCCATGTTAGATCTGCTGGTTAATACAGCCCAAATGGCACAGCAGTGTGCTTGGCGGCTCGGATCTGTTGCAGAACAGTCTCCTGTTCTGCACCCAACTCAAAATTGGTACCTTCTCTGTTCACTTAGTACATGGCTTGGTGTAGCAGGCCTAAATGTGGTTGGTGTATACTGTCTTCAAAATCCAAGGTGGCCCGATAATGGTTGTACCTCTTTCCTATTGGTAGGAGGAGCAACTAATTCTTTACCTTAGAAGGAATATCTTGGCATGCCCTACAACACTGGACCCTTAGAAATTTTACCATGGTGGCATCCCCCTGCCTTTCTGTGGGATTAGATCCCACCCTGAAGCAGACAAGTGTCTTACCAATGTGTCTTGAGTATTTGCAACTTCCTAGCACAGTAGGCTCAACCAGCATTATATCATCAATGTAAGGAATCAGCAAGACATCGGGTGGAAGACAATCCAGCTGTCTAGACTGGACTGTGATATTGGGCTGAAGAGTTGATAAGCCCCTGAGGCAGAACAATGAAGGTGTACAGCTGGCCTTGCCAGCAGAAAGCAACTGTTTATGATGGTATTTACTAATAACTATAGAGGGGGAATAAAGCATTTGCTGCTAGATAGCTTCACACTGGGTGACAAGAGGAGTGTTGATTGGTTGTTTTATCTTGTCTCCATAGTTTTTCCCTTTCTGTAAACTTCCCTTTCCTACTGTAACTTTTTACAGAGCTATTGTTTAACATATGAAATATCTTGCTTATTTTCTTTATATTCCCTCCAAGAACGTAAACGCCATCAAAACTGGGAGTTTTCTCTATTTTAGTTAGTAATATAAATACAGTGCCTAGGTTACGGCACATTGTAAATATTCAATGGATAAATCTCAAATGAATATTTGTGTTTATATTGGATCATGAATTAAAGTGTATTTCTTCCTATAAATTGAGGTAAAAAATATTTGCAAACTTTAGCAGGTTTTTACAAAGCTAAACATAGTCTGATGTAATCCAACCACTGTACTCCTAGGTAATTACTCAACTTATTTGAAAACTTAACATTTACACAAAAGCCTGCATATGAATACTTATACCAACTTTATTCATAATGTCCAACCAAGATACCCTTCAGTAGATGAGAGGATAAACAAACTGGCATATCCATACAATGAAATACTATTCAGTGATTCAAAAAATGGTGTGTTAACCCACTAAAAGTCACAGAGCAATTTTAAATGCATATTAGTTAAGGAAGCCAGTCTGAAAGAGCTACTTGATGTATGATTGATTTTTATTTTTATTTTTTAAAAAGATTATATTTATTTATTTGACAGAGAGAGAGAGATCACAGGCAGAGAGGCAAGCAGAGAGAGAGAGGGGGAAGCAGGCTTCCTGCCGAGAAGAGAGCCCGATGTGGGGCTCGATCCCAGCACCCCGAGACCATGACCTGAGCCGAAGGCAGAGGCTTAACCCACTGAGCCACCCGGGCATTTTTATATGACATTGGAAGAATAAGATTTATAGAGACTAACATTTAGAAGGCTTCAAGGGGAGGTTGAGAGGGCTGAACAGATGATTCACAGGAAATTTTTTCAGTGGTGAAGCTATTATTCTGTAGGATACCATTATGGTGGATGCATTACTTTATGCATTTGTTCAGACCTGTAGGACTTTACAGTATAAATAAGGAAACTTAATGTAGGCAGATTTAAAAAGCTATTGAGGGGTTCCAAGGATACCAGGAAGGATTGTAAACTAATTATGGAACAACCTCATTGAAGGAGGTGGAGGGTGACATGTGTTGACTTAAGTAACTATGGAAATGAGTGGACACTATAAGCCTCAAGACAAAGAACTGCACATAAGCATTCTACCCTAGTTGATAAAGTTGTTTTCCATGGGGTACAGGTTAACAATTCTGGTACTGCTATACATTTACACTGGGATGTAACAATTAAGTAAATGTGTAGCAGATGGGAAGAGCTAGGTTTATCACTGTTGCATTGGGATGTTACAGATGAGCAAGAAAAGGACGCTAGAGTGATCCATGTGGTAGTGGGTGAGAGTTGGAAAAATCAATGTGAATTCATATTTAACTGAATATAGATACATGTGCTTGCATATATGTTTTTATGTTTATATACACAATGCATTATTAACTGCATTATACACAAAATATATCTTTTTCTCTGTCAGCTAAGGATATAAGTGCACCAATGTTCTAGAAGCAGTATGTACATGCAGTGCCCAGATCTTGGTTTCTAATACCATATTCCATATTTAATCTCCAAATAAGGACAATAACAAAGTCATACTTCCTCCATCTAACATTATACAACTATCCAGAGTACAGCTGAAAACAATCTTATACTCCTTCTGTTAAATTCATTACTGAGAACTTTGTTTTTGGATTGCTCAATGCTAACATATACAAATTCATTTGATATTAATATATTGATCATGTATACTACAAACTTATTGTGATCATTTATTCTGATGTTTTTGTCAGGTTCCTAAGAATTTTCTAAATAATAAGATCACATCATCTGCAGACAGAGATAATTTTACCACTTTATTTCCACTGTGGATCACTTTTATTCTATTTTATTGCCTAACTGCCCTGTCTAGGCCCTTCAGTACAATATTAACTATAAGTGGTAAGAGTGATGTAAGGACAAATAAAAATTTGAAAGACGAGGTTCAATATTCCTCTAAAAATCAAGAGACATCTCTCTTTGTATTTTCTTTTGTAAACTTCTAAATTCTTTTTCTGCCCCTTTGAGAATGAACATAAATTTTCTTAAATTCCTCTTGGCAGTTTTACAACCTAATATGTCTTTTTTTCAGGACCTCAGAACCATCTCTTTGAACGTCTAAGATCAAGGTCTGATAATGTGCAGTCTCCGGTGAGGGCTCTCTTCTTGGCTTGTAGACAACTCCCATCTTGCTGTATTCTCTCTGGCTCTCTTGGGTGTTGGCACTTGGAGAGAAAGAGAAAAAACTCACTTACTCTGGACTCTCTTCTTATAAGGTTACAATCTTATTGGATCAAGACCCCACCCTTATGACCTCATTTAACTTTACTTCTTTCTTCAAATATAGCCACACGATGAGTTAGGTCTTCAGTATACACATTTCATGGGACACAAATATTCAGGCCATAACAGCCCTCACGCTTACTATCCAGTGTTGTTAAAATTACTGATTCTGTCCAGTCAGCAGCTAGTAAATAGTTTGCTCTTGTAAACTTGGTTAGCATGTCCTATTCAGTGCTTATTTTAATAGCCTTTCAGTTGCTGAAAGTTTACCTTTCAGTTGCTGAAGTTTACCTTCAGTTCCCAAGGGACACAACACACCTTTTCCAGACCACTCACAGCATACTTCAGTGCTTCTGCCATTCTGCTCAATCTTAGCAGACAAATTATTAACTGCATCACTCATTGTACAGGTGGCTGACATTGCAGGACAGGTATGACGTGACATTGGTGACATCCTCCTATGAGGAGATTCTTTTGACACACTCATTAGAGACATAGAAATCCAATATCTTTTAGTCTTTTGGGGAGTTCTAGTGATAACATAGTCCTCATGTATAAATTTTGCTTACTATCACTGCTGTTGCTTCTTACAAATTAAACTCACTTCAAGTGGTGCTCTCTCCAGCCAAAAAACTCTAAGATCTGTCCGTATTAAAATCAACAGGCACTGTTGTGAGTGTTTAGAAACTCCTTCACTGAAGAGACTTTGACAGCCTCATGTCATGCCTCCTAGAGTCTCTGGACTACTTATCATGGCCATAAGTTGCCCAAGAGCTTCTGATGGAAGAGACTGAACCTTTTAGCTTCATGCTGTACATCATTAGAACAACAAATTACTGGCTATATCCTGGGGTATCTCAGAGATAAAGGCTGTCACAGACCCTAAGCCTTGGGCCTCCACACACAGATGTCCAATATACTTGGGTCATGGAAACAGTACCTCACAAACTTCACAGCTTACCAATGCCTCTTTAATATAGGATGGAGCTAAACCTGAGATCTCTGGCCTAATCCACCTGCAGTGCTGGGGTGGCCTCCCCTGTCCCCAGTCCATTGCCAAATGCCATGGTGCAAGAGGAGGCTACCTCTCCTCAAGACCCCTGAACTGCCTGAAGAGTCCCTTGGGATTAGCCAAATGAACAACAATAGGAGTTTGTTGGCACTACCATTCATCATAAAGATGATATAACTTGGTGGGATGTTGCTGTTTCCATCCCTTACTCGGGAGGTCTTTGATTAAAGGATGAGACCCCAACAAAAGTCAACAAAATTGGCCAAACTTCAGGTAGTCATCTTAGCACTGGATGCTTCTGCCAAAAACCAGTCTCATCTCCACATTTATCATGAACTACGGAGACATTGCTTAAGAGCTGACCCCTTCAAAGAACTCTGGGAGTCTCTTGCCTCACGGATACTCAAAATATAATATAAATTAAAAATCCTACATCTCAGGGTGCCTGCATGCCAGTCTTAAACACCTGACTCTTGGTTTGGACTCAGGTCTTGATCGCAGGGTTATAAGATCGAGCCCCACATTGGGTTCCATGCTCAGCATGGTGTCTGCTTAAGACTCTCTCCCTCTCCTTTTGCTCTCCCCCAATAAATAAATCTTAAAAAAAATCATACGTCTCTATATATACTAACACTGTATACAAGGATTTGCCAGGACATTCCTCTTTCCCTTCAAAGTACAAGACATTACTAGTAGTATCCAAAGCACATATTTTACTTTTCAAAATACACAATTCTGGGAGAGACATAATTGTCTTCTCAAACAATTATTCCTCAAGTTCTGGTCCAGCAAGTGGACCCCTAAATGTAATTGAAGGCAAGCCTGAGGCAATGGTGTTGTGAGTTGGAGTTGGCTGAAACTGAGTATATCAGCAAAGTAAGCATGTAAAGTGGGGTACAGGCAATTGGAGACCAAATGACAAGTCTGGCAATTTCTGATTCCCACTGTGTGGGTAGCCTTCTTGGGTAAATCAGTTTAACCAGAACCCTTCATCCTCCATAGCTGATCACTCTGGTTATCTGATTGGTTTTTCATCCTTCAGGTGATGTCTGATCACCTTGGCCTGTCTTTAACAAGATTCTCGTTAGATTGATTTAGCATAAGTCCTCCTTAACCCTGATGTTTCCTCTTAGTAATTTTCCATCCACTGACCCCAACCCTGCTCTTTGACTATAAATTCCTACTTGCCATGCTGCATTTAGAATTTAGCCTGGTTGTGTATTGAGATCTCTTTTTCCCTACTGCAACAGCCCTGAATAAGATCCGTTTGCTTATTTGCAAATAGTTTGTTTTTGGCTTCACTGTCCAGCTCTGTTTCTTCCTTGACAAAACAATTATTTGGCCATATTTCCATGAGTAAGTGCTGTTCTGTTCTAGATAATCCCACTTCTGATGTCAATTGATTTGGAGATCCTAAGACCATCCTTGGGTACAGTGATTCGCTAGGAAGTTTTATAGGACTAAGCATATAGTTATACTCATAGCTTAAATTTTTCCAAGCAAAATTAGCGAGGGGGAATGGCTCATGGCCAATGTCCAGAGGAAACTGGGCATAAACTTCAAAGGTTCTCTTCCAGTGAAGTCACATAGAATGTGCTTAATAACTCCAGCAATGAACTATGATAGCACATGTGGAATATTTTCTACCATGTAAGGTCATTAGAATCTCTATGCTTGGGGCGCCTGGGTGGCTCAGTGGGCTAAGGCCTCTGCCTTCGGCTTGGGTCATGATCTCGGGGTCCTGGGATCGAGCCCTGAATCGGGCTCTCTGCTTGGCGGGGAGCCTGCTTCCAGCCCCCACCTCTGTCTGGTCTCTCTGCCTACTCGTGATTTCTCTCTCTCTGTCAAATAAATAAATAAAATCTTAAAAAAAAAGAATCTCTATGCTCACAGTTTTTTTTTTTTTTAGACATTTGGGGAGTATCTTTTTTTTTTTTTTTTTAAAGATTTTATTTATTTATTTGAGAGAGAGACAGTGAGAGAAAGCACGAGCGAGGAGAAGGTCAGAGGGAGAAGCAGACTCCCCGCGGAGCTGGGAGCCCGATGCGGGACTCGATCTCGGGACTCCAGGATCGTGACTTGAGCCGAAAGCAGTCACTCAACCAACTGAGCCACCCAGGCGTCCCCGGGGAGTATCTTTTAATAAATGAAGGCAAAATAAAAATTTTTTCAGAGAAACAGATGAGAGAATTAATCTTCAGTAAGCAAGAAAATGTTAAAATAAATTTGGATACACATAAAGAAATGAAGAGAGCCACAAATACTAAAAAGGTGAATTTGAAAGATAGTTTTTGTCTATTTAATTGCTATAAAGAATAATGACTATAGTAACAGTGTATTTTGGCAATTATAATGTACTTAGCAGTAAAAATGTGTGACAAAAAATAGCACACAGGATGCAATTAGGAAAAAGGACTTATACCATTATATAGGTTTTACCCTATCTTTGATGTGTCACATTATTTTTTTTAATTTTTTAATTTTTTATAAACATATAAAGTATTTTTATCCCCAGGGGTACATGTCTGTGAATCACCAGGTTTACACACTTCATAGCACTAACCATTGTGCTCACAGTTTTTATGGGGGCTGGTTATGTATGTCCCTCTGCCTGACACATACTAAAATTCCAGATTTTCATAAGGAAAGTAGGTGTTCAGCATAAACCATATTGTTTGTACAAAGAAATTTAGGTGCACGGTAAGCCACTCTTTTTTTTTTTTTTTAGATTTTATTTGTTTATTTGGCAAGGTAGAGAGAGGGAGAGCACAAGGAGGGACAGCAGCAAGCAGAGGGAGAGGGAGAAGCAGGCCCCCCACTGATCAGGGATCCTGATGTGGGACTTGATCCCAGGACCCTGAGATCATGACCTGAGCCAAAGGCAGTCACCTAACCAATTGCACCACCCAAGCGCCCACATGTAAGCCACTTTTATCAGGTAGACTTGTAGGAACACTTGAGAAGTCCAAGTTCCCAAGCCTTTTCAAAACCCAAGTTCCCAGGTACTAGCCATGGGCAAACCTTATAAGCAGGCCTTCTAAGGACAGCTGTCTCCATCCACTTAAATGATAATATGACTTCAGTACATTTTTAGTTTGCAAGTTTGCAATGCTTTCAATGATTCAGCCTGTTTGTGGTTAGTTATGAGTTCTGACGTAATGCAGTTATGAGATTATTGTTTCAATTTTTGCAGTACTTGGTATTATGTTTTTATCTTCACATATTTGAATCCAAAAATGCAAGTGTAAGTCATGTGATGGATTTTCTAAAAGGTAGACATTGATTAAGCAAGGATAAATTTCCTTTGAAGGTTTCTGTCCAGGATGCAAAGATAGCAGTCAGGTATGAACCAGCATATACTAATAGTTTTAACATAAGAGTTGTATTATTTCCTCAACTAGTACTATAGAAAGTGACAAAATAAGTTTACTATTACGAGGAATTCAGATTGAGATACAGTAATTTCAGCAGAAGTTGTAAGCACCCTGTATGCTGTACATCATCAACAGTCTCTCAGCTCAAATAGACTGAACGTACTGCTGACAGAAGTGTTTTCTTTTCTTTTTTTTTTTTAAAGATTTTATTTATTCATTTGAGAGAGAGAGAGATCACAAGTAGGCAGAAAGGCAGGCAGAGAGAGAAGCAGACTTCCTGCTGAGCAGAGAACCTGATGCGGGACTCAATCCCAAAACCCTGAGATCATGACCTGAGCCGAAGGCAGAGGCTTAACCCACTGAGCCACCCAGGCACCCTGAAAGAAGTGTTTTCTGATTCTGAAGTTGCAATCAGAATTTCAGGTGCCAGGATGAAATTAACAACAAAAATAATAGCTCCACTTATGATTACAGAGATTATCAAGGATCAAATGGTGCCATCTTTTTACAGCATCGCCATGGATTCAAGTAATTACAGTGCAGAAAATAAATATTTTCCCTTTGCTTCTGTGCTGCTTTTGGTGGAGCTATACTAATTCCTATATACACCTATACCAATACAGATTTTGGTGGATGTTTGCATAAAGGTGCAGACATATTTATTCCAAGTTGAAACAAAGCACGAATGATCCTATGGAAGATGTGGGCTGTTGGCTGTCATATGCCTCATGCATGACACCCGCTGTTCAAATAGCTTTTGATATTCTCTCTATACATGCTGAAGTAATTGAATTTATGCTGTGTTTGAGTTGAGTGACTAAGGGATTTATGTGATTTTTGTTGGCATTCAGTATTCTTCACTTCTCTTGCATTCAGGAACCCACTGGCTCTCTTTAACAAACACAGTTAAGAGAGTTCTGTTTATTTAAAGCACTGAAAACATATTTCAATTCTCAAGAAAATGTCCCAATATTCTTGTTGACTATTTTTTCTTGTTGTCTTTTTAAATAATCCATTGAGTGAAGCTAATTGCTTATCTCTTGTTTATAGTTTTCAGTATCTTCTTAGCAACAGGATTATGGAAACTGAAAGAAAAGCAAAAAGTATTATTAAATATTCCAGTTTTCAGTGGAACCTGAAAGCATCAAAGGAAGAATTGATGAGATCTTCGTGTCAAGCTTGTTCTTAAAAGGGAAAACATTGCTTATAAATAGGAAAATAAACTGACTTGTGGACAATCATCAGTGTACTTGCCATGACTGTCTTTTGAAATGAGTTTCAACTCTTGAAGAATTTGATTTTTTTTTTTTTACATAAATGTTACTAAGTGCTTTTCCAGCATGGGAACAAGTGAATTATCATGTGTAGTTTTAAAGAGGAAGGGAAAAATTGGCAAAGATAAAAAAATGTTCTCTTTTGTCAGTGGACATTTTTGAAAGTCATTAATCAAGAGAGCCAATGTAATTTTGAAGAATGGGAAAGGCAAATTATGCCATGAAAGACGGTATTATGTATTTCTGCAATCAGATTTTGAAGAGCAATTCCCAGTGTTAACTTCATGCCACACATAATGCTAAATCGGGTGTGTTTTCTCATCGGTGAATGTCCAGAAGGACAAAACGAAATGCGAGAGACATGGCTACTGTTTAAGATACGTTACAATGTAAACGGAACACAGACTGTCTCTGGAAGAAATTCTGCAAGTGCATTCTGCAAAACAAGGAATTGCTAGGAGAGCCCATCTATCAGGGAAATACAACTAATTTAGATACTTAAAAAATTTCGGGTAAACAACGAATAAAGATAGGGGCGCCTGGGTGGCTCAGTGAGTTGAAGCCTCTGCCTTCCGCTGGGGTCATGGTCCTAGGGTCCTGGGATCGGGCCCCGCATCGAGGCTCTCTGCTCAACAAGGAGCCTGCTTCCCCTCCTCTTTCTCTCTGCCTGCCTCTCTGCCTACTTGTGATCTCTGTCAAATAAATAAAATCTTAAAAAAATAAAAATAAAAATAAAACTGTATTACCAGTATGTCCCCTGCTTATACCTTATCTGGTAAATCAAGCAGTTCTACCCAGAGTCCCCCAAGTCTGCAGGCCGTATTCCAGCGAGGCGGCGCAGGTATTTGGGAAACTTGGTGTGCGCCGTGTGGCTGGACGCGGGAGTCGCTCCTGGCCTTCTGCGCATGTGCGCTGCGCCCCTCCCGTTTAGTTCGCGTAGGCGGCCGCGGCCTCGCGAGAAGACCGTCCCGGATGCTTCCGCGGCTGAGAGCCTGGCCGCAGGTGGGCAGTGCGCGGCCGGTGAGCCACGGGGCTTTGGGCGTGGGTGACCCTTTAAACGGGAGGTTCCCCGCGGAGGGGTGGGTGACGGAGGAAGAGGCTTTGGTGCCTGAGCTCGGGGAGAGTCCTGCTTCGTCTTCATGCATCGAATGCGAACCAGCACGTTCCAGCGCTTGTTACCGAGCGAAGCTTGGTGTTTTCATCTCCGACGTAAGGGCTCGGCCGAAGCCTCGGTAAGACCGGCGCAAACCGGCCTCGGGGCGCTCGTGGCCGGGCGCTTCTCTTACGGGGAACGTTGTTCTTCTCCACTCACGCTTCCTCTTCGTCTTCCCAGCCACCTGTGGTCAGTGTAGCGTCCCCATGGCAACCGCGTGCCGGGCCCGGGAGGTGATTAGAGCGAGCCCCAGGTGGCTAGAAGCAGGTGGAGATGCCCTGCCTCATCCTCGGCTCCGCATCAAACCTGGGCGTGAGGCAGACCCAACAGCAAACAGCTGCAGGAGCCCTGACCTTGTTTCTGGAGAACCTGTGACCCTGGCACCTGAGTGGAGGCATCCAGGCCCGCTCACCCGCTGCACCCTTCCCTGCGCCCTCAGTAGCAGCGCTTGGCGTTTACGGAAGGTCCAGCTTGTGATTGAGGGTGACGGGAAGGTCCAAGAGCTTTAGATCTTGGATGGGTATTCTAATTGGCTATGCCCCTGCCTTCCTGGAACAAGGCAGCTCTTGTGAGGGAGGAAAGAGGGTCCCAGGAGCGGGGACCCCACCTAAGACGCCAGTCAGTTGGCCCCAGACCTCAGTAGAGATCCATAGTGAAAGTGGAAGGGACAAAGACAAAGACTTGCTCAGCCCGAAGCAGTTTGGGTCCTCCTGCCAGAACCACGTTCATAGCCAGATTCTGGCAAACGGGGTGATGGTGGACGTATTTGGCCAGCTTTCAGGAGGGCTGTCAGCTGTGGCTGGGAGAGGAGGGTAGGGCAACAGGAACAGAAGGTACTGCTTGTTGGAGAACTGTGGGGCATCATGTGGAAGGAAGGGCTTAGCAGCCACAGAGAAGCAAACTGCCGCCTCCATCCCTTCATCTTTCCCCCACTCCCAGATTCTGAGTGGCTCACTACAGCACAGCTGGCCCCATCCCTCTGTTCCGATGTGATAGAATCCATGATAGAATCCAAGACGCTCCTGCAGGAAAGGTCTATTAAGGCTTGCCTGTTTGTGCTCTGCTTAAAGATGGGGCTGGGATAGGGTGGGAAGGAAATGGGTCTTCTTTCACTTACCTGCTCCTACTCAAGCATTTTGTTGTGGGAGAAACAAGAGCAGACGTTGAATCTCTTGATGGCCCAGGCAGCTGTTTTCTGCTTGGACAACAGATAAGTCAGAACCAGTTTGTTGTTTTTAATCAAAAAATATGTTTGAGAACCTGAAACTGAGTTAAAGCAAACTCTTTTTTTTTCCCCCTTTGGAAAAAGACCAGCCCTTAAAACCCCATCCCTTTTTTTCAGAAACTAGTAGGATTCTCTGGTTTATAATGAACATTATAACTTGAAATAGTTTTGCTCAGCATCAGTTTTAGTGAAAGCATTATGTTCCATTCCTTGGCTTTTCCTGATTTGTTTATTTAATGTACTGTGTTGTTTACATTTTTCTGTTTTAGAGCATACATTGTTAGTAAATCAGGAGAAAACAAAACATTTTTAAAGATTTTATTTTTAAGTAATTTCTACACCCAACATGGGGCTGTAACCTACAACCCCAAGATCAAGAGTTGGTTGCCCCACCAGTTGAGCCAGCCAGATGCCCTGAAAACAAATTTTTTTACATTTAAAAACTAGTGTGTCCATGCACTATGGAATTGTGCATGGGCTGTTCCCCCCCTTCCGGTCCTCCTTTCTGCCCTTTCTCAAGGCATCTCCGCTTCAGGGGTGTTTTGCCAGCAGCTGTGTGGAGTTTTCCAGGCTGATGGCATCTCTCATGTTGGTTCTTTCCTTCTCAGCTGTACCCTCACAGTTATCCACAGTCTTCAGGGTGAGCAGAAGATGATCACATCCCAGGTGAGCTGTTCATTTGTTCACAGTTTTGCCTAACAGTGATTGCTATATGTGAAGTTTATAGAATGTCTGTACCTTCAAATGAAATAGTAGAAATCAGGGAAAATGTAGAGCACAAGTCAGCAGATCACAGTACATGGGCCAAATACAGCTTGCTCCTTATTTTTCTAAGGCCCATAAACTATGAACTTTTAGGTGGTTGAGAAACAAATCAAGAGTAGTAGTTTGTGTGGGAAATTGTATGAAATTCAGATTTCAGGGTCTGTATAAAGTTTTATTGGGACCCAGCCATGCTCATTCATTTGTGGCTGTGGCTGGTTTCATATTGCAGGGGTAGAGCTGAGTGGTTGTGACAGAGACTGGCTTGGCAAGCCTGAAATATTTATCACGTGGCCATTTACCAAAACTGTTTGCAGTTTGCTGACCTCTAATACAGTAGGGCAAAGAGGCCTTGTAGATAAATGATCACATCTTGTGATCTTACTGAGTTTTGAAACCAGAACATAAGAAAGTTTTTTGATAAGCTTCATTTGGTGGCATTATGTACGTTCCAGTGACAGTCCTGCAATGATATAAAGAAGTGGTGGGCATAGAGTAATTCTTGTCCAGTTCAGAGGAAAAGTTGAATTGCACATGAATTGTGCCAGCATTAGGGCTCATGGCTGTCAAAGGAGGAGCAAGTTTGGGCAGACCACAGTGATCCAGGGTAATCAGTAGGATGAGATAGGCTTTGTGACAGTCCTGGGGATTGGGCAGTATCTACATTTTTGCAGTCTGGTGAGTGATTCTGCTCTTTCAATTGTGGTAAAATACACGACACAAAATTCACACTTGAACCTTTTTAAATTGTAGAACTCAGTTGCACTTAACACACTCACAATGTTATACAACCATAACCACCCTCTCCTTCCGGAATAGTTTTATCACACCAAAAGGAAACCTTATACCTTTAGTGAGCAGTGCCATAATTAATGAGCAAATCACTCCCCAGTCTCCTCAGCCTCCAGCAACCGCTGATCTGCTTTCTGCTTATGGATTTGTCTATTCTGGATATCCCATATAAATGGAATCATACAATATGAAGTCTGTAATGTGTAGCTTCTCTCACTTAATGTTTTGAAACCCATCCGTGTCGTAGCATGTACCACTACTAGGTTTTGTTTTTTTTCCCACTACTAGTTTCTATGGCTGAATGATACTCCACTGATGTATAGTCCACCTTTTGTGTATCCATCAGTTGGTGGGTATTTGGAGTGATTCCATGTTTGGGTATTGAGAACAGTGCTGCTATGAACATTCATGTACAAGTTTTTGTTTGAAGACCTATTTCACTTCTTTTCTGGAAGTAAAATTGATGGGTCATTCTGCATTTATTGTGAAACCACCAAACTGTTCGTTCTACAGCAAGGTCCCTTGCAAGTCCATATGAATTTTATGTTAACCTTTCTATTTCTGCAAAGAAAAGGCTGTTGAGATTCTAGTAAGGATTGCATTAAATCTGTGCATCATTTTGGGGAATATTGACATTTTAACAGTGTTTGGTTTTACAGTCCGTGAACGTGAGGTGTTTTTCCATTTACTTAGGTCTTCTTCAATTTCTTTCAGCAGTGTTTTGTAGTTTTTCAGTGTGCAAAGCTTACACATCCTTGCTCAAAAGTATTCTTAAGTATTCTTCTAGATGCTATTATAAATGAAACTGTTTTCTTAATTCAACTCTAATTTCTCTTTCAATTTAGTTGAAAGCAAGTAAGTGAAAATTGCTTGATTCCAAAAGGAGATGTTATCCATTCTCTCTCACCATCCATTCCTTCCTTTAATGTCTTGGGGGTTTTTGGGTCACCTGGGGTATTGCACCTTAGTAAGATTTTCCATATTCTTCGTGAGCATAATTTTTGGTAAGGAATATGTAACTAGACATTTTTGGCCTACTATGAAATGCTCTGTCCTTTATATTGAGAATTTAATCTGTTCTCATTTTGTTGTGGTTACTGATACATGGTTTTAGCTCCTTCATCTTTCATTGTAATTTTATTCTCCACACTTTGTTCTTATGTCTTTAAAAAAGTTTGCTGAGGTGAAATTCACACACAAAAGTAACTATTTTAAAGTGACCAAATCAATTCAGTGGCGCTTAGTACATTTGGAGTGTTATGCAACCACTACCTTAATTGAGTTTCAAAATATTCCCATCATTCTAAATAAAGCCCGTTACTCGTTAAGGAGTTTCTCCCCATTCTCTTATTCACCCAATCTCTGGTAGTGAGCTGTTTGTGTTCTGTTTCTATGGACTGATCTATTCTGAGTATTTCCTACAAATGGAGTCATTCAGTATGTGGGTATTTGTGTCTAGCTTCCTTCACTTAGCATGTTGTCAAGGTTCATCCATGTTGTAGTACTTAGCAGTACATTTTCACTTTTTTTTCTTATTTATTGTGGTAAAATACAAATAACATAAAATTTGCCATCTTAAACATTTTTAAGTGTACGCTTTAGTGGTGTTAAATATATTCACATTCTTGTGCTTCTTTCTTTCATCTTGTAAAACTGAAATTCTGTACCTATTAAACAATAACTCCCCCCTGGGAACTCCTATGATACTTCTGATTCTGTAATTCTGACTACCCTAAGTACCTCATATAAGTGGAATCCTGTAGTATTTGTCCTTGTGTGACTGCCTTATTTCACTTAGCATGAATCTTGAAGATTCATCCATGTTGTAGCATACTGCAGACTTTTCCGTTTTTAAGGCTGAGTGATATCCCATTGTATGTATATATGCATTTTGCTTATCCATTCATCTGTCCATGGACACTTGAGTTGTTCCATGTTTTAGCTATTATGAAATAACAATGCTGCTATGAAAATGAGTGTACAGACATATTTTTGAGACCTTCTTTTGGATTTGTTCTTTTTCGAGATTGTTGTGGATATTCAGGTTTCCTTAGATTCTGTATGAATTTTAGTATGAAATATTTTTTTAAGACTTTATTTATTTATTTGACAGAGATCACAAGTAGCCAGAGAGGCAGGCACAGAGAGAAAGTGGGAAGCAGGATTCCTGCTGAGCAGAGAGCCTAATGCAGGGCTTGATCCCAGGACCCTTGGATCATGACCCGAGCCGAAGGCAGAGGCTTTAACCCACTGAGCCACCCAGGCGCCCTAGGATGAATATTTTTCCTTTCTGCAAAAAATATTATTGGAATTTTGCTAGAGATTTCATTGAATCTGTTGATTGCCTTGAGTAATACTGACATTTTAACAATAAGTTTCCTAATCCATGCACATGGGATGTGTTTCCATTTACTTATGTCGTTTTATGTCTTTCAGCACTGTTTTATAGTTTTCACTGTGCAAATCTTTTATATCTTTGATTCCATTAATTCCTAAATTGTCTTTTGATGCTTTTGTAAATGGATTTGCTTTTGTAATTTCCTTTTCAGATTATTCATTGTTCCTGTATAGAAATGCAACTGATTTTTGTATGTTGACATATCTTCCTACTTTGTTGAATTCATTTAGTTGATCTAACAGCTTTTCTTGTGGAGTCTTCAGGTTTTTCTACATATAAGATTATATCATTTGCATAGATGATTTTACTTTTTCCTTTTCAATTTGAATACTTCTATTTCTTTTTCTTGCCTAATGCTGTGACTAGAACTTCCAATACTATGCTGAATAGAAGTGATGAAAGCAGGCAGCCTAGCTTTCAGCCTTTCACCATTGAGTATAATTTTTCCTGTATTTTTTGCATACATAGCTTTTATTATGTGGGGTTAGTTCTCTGCTATTCCTATTTTATTGAGTGTTGTTATCATGAAAGATTGTTGAATTTTGTCAGATGCTTTTTCTGTATCAATTGAGATGGTCATGTGGTTTTTTCCTTCATTGTTTGATGTGGTGTATTATACTGATTGATTTTTGTATGTTGAACCATCCTTGGATTCCAAGAATAGATCTACTTGGTCATGGCATATAATCCATTTTATTGTTTTATTTTATTTTTTAATTGAAGTGTAACATACAGTTTTATTTAGTTTAAGTTGTGCAACATACTGACTCAACAATTCTATACATTAGTCAGTGCTTACCACAATAAGTGTAGTCACCAACTGTTGCCATACATGATTACAATATTATTGACTTTATTTACTGCTCTATGCTTTTCATCTCCATAATTTATGTATTTTATAACTCTTCTTATATCTATTTTATATCTTTTGTGAGTTTGTAACTCTTAATCCTTTTTCTCAGCAGTCTCTCACCCACCTCCCCTCTGGCAGCACTATTTGTTCTCCGTATTTATGGATCTGTATTTTGTTTATTGGTTCATTTGTTTTGTTTTTCAGATTCCACATGTTAATGAAATCATACAGTATTTGTCTTTTTCTGTCTGAGTTCTGTCACTTAGCATAATACCTTTTAGGCCCTCCTATCTTGTCACAAATGACAAGATCTCATTCTTTCTTAAGGCTGAGTAATATTCTATTGTGTCTCTATACCATATCTTTCATTCATTCATTCATCTATCAGTGGACACTTGGGTTGCTTCCATATCTTGGCTATTGTAAATAAAGCTGCAGTAAACATACATATGCTGCATATATCTTTTCAATTTAGCTTTGTTTGTTTGTTTGTTTTTTCCTTTGGATAAATACCCAAAGAAAGTGGAATTATTGGATCATATGACATTTCTATTTTTAATATTTTGAGGAAACTCCATACTGTTTTCCACATTGGCTTTACCAAATCCATTCCCACCAAAAATACACAGGCATCTCATTTTCTCCACATCCTCACCAACACTTATTTCTTTTTGATAGTAAGCACTCTGACTGGTGTGAGGTGGTTTCGATTTACATTTCCTTGATGATAAGTGATGTTGAGCTTCTTTTCATGTGTCTGTTGGCCATCTGTATGTCTTCTTTAATCAGTGGCCTTTTTTGTTTGTTTTGTTTTGTTTTGGTGTTGTATTGTATATGCCCTTTATATGTTTTGGCTATTAATCCCTTATTGGATATATCATTTGCAGATACTTTCTTCCATTCACTGGGTAAATTTTTTGTTTCATTGATGGGTTCATTTGTGCAAAATCTTTTCATTTTTATAGTTGCAGTTTATTTTTGCTTTGATTCCCTTGCCTTAGGAGACATATCTAGAAAAATCTTTCTGTGGCCAATGTCAAAGAAATTACTTGCTATGTTTTCTAATAGGAGTTTTGTAATCTTTAATCCCTTTTTTTTCTTTCTTTAAACCCTTTGAGTGTATTTTTGTGTATGGTGTGAGAAAGTGGCCCAGTTTCATTACTTTTGTACGTAGCTGTTCAGATTTCCCAGCACCAATTGTTAAAGAGACTGCCTTTTCTCAGTCTTTATTCTTGCTTCCTTTGTCGTAGATTAATTGACCATATAGGTATGGGTTTATTTCTGGGGTCTCTGTTCTGTTCCATTGATCTTTGTGTCTTGTTTTATGCCAGTACCATATATTTTGATTACTATAGCTATGTAGTATATTATAATCCTTCTGTTTGATAGTATTTTGTTGAGGATTTTTTACATCAGTGTTCATAAAGGATACATCAGTGTTCAGTAGTTTTCTCTTTAAAATAATTTATTTAAACAACAACAAAAAAGAATTCACTCATTTCACCCATCTACCCCCCCCCCCGCAACTACCAGTTTGTTTTCTGTATGAGAGTGTTTTCTTTAAGATTCCACATATCAGAGAGATCACATGGTACTTGTCTTTTTCTCTTTCTGACTTATTTCACTTAGCATAATGCCACAAAGTCCACCCATGTTGCTATAAATGGCAAGGTTTCATTCTTTTTTATGGTTGAATAATATTCCATTGTATAGATATACCACAGTTTCTTTATGCATTCATCTATCAATGGACAGTTAGGTTGTTTCCATATTTTAGATATTTTAAATAATGCTGCAGTAAACATGGGGATGTATATAACCTTTTGAGTTAATGTTTTTATTCTCTTTGGATAAATACCCAGAAGTGGAATTGCTGGATGATATGATAGTTTTAGTTTTTGGAAGAGTCTTCATACTATTTTCTATAGCACCAATTTACATTACATTTCCACCAACAGCGCACAAGGGTTTCTTTCTTTCTTTCTTTTTTTTTTTTTAACATCCTCACCAGCGCCTGTTGTTATTTCTTGTGTTTTTGATAGCCATTCTAACAGGTGTAAGGTAATATCACTTTGGTCTTGACTTGCATCTCCCTAATAATTAATGATGCTGAGCATCTTTTAAATAAACTTGTTAGTCATATGTATGTCTTCTCTGAACTAAGACTATTCAGATCTTCTGCCCAATTTTTCATCAGATTTTTTTTATTTTAAAAAATGAGTTCTTTATATATTTTGAATATCAGTCCCTTATTAGATACATTACTTGGAAATATTTTCTCCTATTCAGTAAGTTGCCTTTCATTTTGCTGATGATTTTTTTTTTTTGGTGTCTAAAAATTTTTAGTTATGATGTAGTCCCATTTATTTATTCTTTCTTTTGTTGCTTTTGGTGTCAAATCTAAAATCATTGCCTAGACCTGTGTCAAGGAGCTTACCACCTGTGTTTTTTCTAGGGTTTTATGGTTCCATATTTTCCGGTTTCTTTGTATGCCTTGTGATTTTTTTGATTGAACACTGGGCATTTGATTCTAATAATGTGGTAACTCTGGAAATCAGATTCTTCCCATTCTGCAATGTTTGCCATATTTTCTTACTGATTTTGTTTATTTTCATTTACCTTTTGATTGTTGTAGACTGTCTCTATGCCAAGGATCAGCCTGATGTGTAAACTTAATGTCTTCTTAGTGTTTTCTGAGCCTGTCCTTGGGTATGCACCGTTACTTTCTGATTCTAGTATATGCTTATTTTTAAATGTCTTGGTCTTCAGTGTCTGGTTCCTAAAGGGGGAAGGGCAAAGAATGAAGGAGGAGAAAATGAAAAGGGGAAAACACAAACTGAAGGGGACTTGCAGCAACTGGGGAAATGCACTAACAGTGGCTGTGTGCCTCTTTGCACCCATGTGATCAGAGGCATTGGTCCTCAGAGCACGGGAACTTGCACAGAACCCCTTTATGAATTGTGTCTTTGTTACACGTGTTTATGGTGTGGATTCTTTAAGTCCTATGGTAGCTATGTTTTTGTATGTTTCCTTATGAGAATAACTTGTTTAAGACCAGGAAGAGTATTTTAGTAAACTTGGAATTCTAGGAGACTAGGGCAGTTACAGATACATGTGGGCACTCAGATGTTTTGGTATTAAATAACAAAATAATTCACCAGTGGTATTTCTATTATGATCTTTTTTTTTTTTTAACTCACAAAGTATAACACAAAAGAAGCTATATAATAGAGGTCCTTAGTAACATTTTCTGGCCAGTTTTCAACAGTAAAAAATGGTAAGAATTGGTCTTTGCAGTCAGATGCTCTACCACTGAGCTATACCCCCAAGAATTGGTCTTAGAACTTTTTCATGTCACTTGATTTTGACCACTTCAGACTGAGCAGAAATGTGCTTTTCCAGGGATCATTATCATTCAGGGATGTGACTGTGGACTTCACTCAGGAGGAGTGGCAGCACCTGGACCCTGCTCAGAGGACCCTATACAGGGATGTGATGCTGGAGAACTATAGCCACCTTGTCTCAGTGGGTAGGTAGTGTTTGTTTCTCACGTAGACCCCCAGTATGTGTATCTTTTTTATTTACAGAAACTTGCAGTTTTTGGAATATAATATTTAGTTTTGAAATTTGGAGGTCAAGGATGACCTTTTGATTATCCGAAGGGATTTATTTTCTTTTCCCTCATAACAGGGATTAATTTTTTTTTATTGTATAGTCTTTGAGTTATAATGTCCTCCACCTTCAGAGGCCCTGAAACTCATCCAGTTTGTCCCAAGTCAGACACTTCTCATTCACAGGGTATTCCATTCCTAAACCAGAAGTGATCCTCAAGTTGGAGCAAGGAGAGGAGCCGTGGATATTAGAGGAAGAGTTCCTGAGCCAGAACGACCCAGGTGAGTGAGTACGTATGAGCCAGATGGAGTTTAGGAGGAAATTAGATCACAAAGCCTTAGTTCAGAGCTTTAAGGCCATTGAAATGGTCTTTAAGAATCACTTTTTAGAGGCTCTGGACCTTTGAAAGTGGCATGTTGACACGACTCAAATATTCAGTGTCACTCAATCATCCAGTATCTCCCAGTGTCACTTTTATACACAGTGTTATCTTTGTTTTCCTCCTTGGGAATAAATTATATAGAGTTAAATACACAGATCTTAAGTATACACAAGTACTATATATATGTGTGTATATACAATATATGTATACACACACACTGTGTGTATATATATAGTATCTGGCTGTTTTGATTCAGTATTATATCTATGAGAAAAATTCACATTGTGTTTATGATTAGTTTATTGCTTTATATTACTGTGTAGCATTCCACTGTGACTATCACAGAGTTTGTGTCTTTATTATGTTATTGAAACATATTTAGGATACATATTTGAAACATATTTGTTTTGAAACATACTTGTTTTGAGTTTGAGGTTTTTGAAAAACATTTATAAAAATTATTGTGTGTGTCCTGAGGAGGATGTAAATTCTCCTGTTAGATGTGTGACCCTAAATGGACTTGCTGGGTAGAGTGATCACATATTTAGCTTTACAGTACTTTTTAGTTTAAATAATTTTCTGAAGAGGTTGTACTAAATTGTATTCTCACTAGCAGTGTATGAGAGCTTTAATTCCATTTATTGTTGTGAGCACTTGGTATTGTCTAAGTTAGCTATTTTAGTCATTTTGTTGTGTTATCTCATTAGGCTTTAATTCCCATTTCTCTGATAACTGATGTTGAGCATCTTTTATTTTTGTTTAAAGTTTTTTTTTTTTAAGATTTTATTTATTTGACAAAGATCACAAGTAGGCAGAGAGCCAGGCAGAGAGAGGAGGAAGCAGGCTCCCTGTGGAGCAGAGAGCCCAACGCCGAGCTCGATCCCAGGACCCTGGGATCATGACCTGAGCCGAAAGCAGAGGCATTAACCCACTGAGCCACCCAGGCACCCAAAATTCCAGCCTTTTTTTTTTTTTTTTTTTTTATTTATTCATTTGACAGAGATCACAAGTAGGCAGAGAGGCAGGCAGAGAGAGAGAGGAAGGGAAGCAGGCTCCCTGCTGAGCAGAGAGCCCAATGTGGGGCTCGATCCCAGGACCCTGAGATCATGACCTGAGCCGAGGGCAGAGGCTTTAACCCACTGAGCCACCCAGGCGCCCTTGAGCATCTTTTCATAAGTTTGTTGGCTATTTGGATCTTCTTTAGCAAAGTTAACTGTTCAGGTCTTTTGCCTGTATTTTATTGGACCATTAGTTTTTTTCTGTTGAATTATAGAGGTTTTAAAATAGATTCCAAATATGAATCTTTGGCAAATGTATGTATTGACAGTATCTTTTCTCAATTATATAAGCCTTGTCTTACCATTTTCTTGATGACTTCTGATGACAGTTAAAAAGACTGTCCTTTCTCCTGCTGAATCATGGTTTTATCTTTGTCATTTATCAGGTGAACATATATTTGTGGTTTTATTTCTGGGCTTTCTGTTTTCTATTGGCTGTCCTTTTTTTTTTTTTAATTTAATTTAATTTTATTTGAGTGAGAGAGCATGAGAAGGGAGGTCAGAGGGAGAAGCAGACTCCCCATGGATCTAGGAGCCTGATGTGGGACTTGATCCCAGGACTCCGGGATAATGACCTGAGCTGAAGGCAGTTGCTTAACCAACGGAGCCACCCAGGTGCCCCTATTGGCTGTCTTACAAAGGTTCCATTTATCCATCTTCTTGACAATACCATTATCTTTTATCTTTATAATTTAATTATAAGTCATGACATCTGGCAGTGTTCGCCTTCTAGCTTTGCTGTTTTCTTCAAGGTTGCTTGGCTACAGCATGAATACAGAATGTTGCCAAGAATATCTTTAATCTACAAAATATATTAAAATAATTTCTGTGTTTCCAGATATTATGGACAGTGCTATGGTACTATGAACTTTTGCTTTTCATATAAATTTTAGAATCAGCTTGTCAGTTTCCACAAATACACACACACACGCAAACACACACCCATACCCCTATACCTCCTCTTTTAGGGCTTTTATTGGGGTTGCATTTATCATTTTGGAGAGAATTGGCATCTAATTCTAGTGTTTGGAAAAATTGTTGGTATTCGAACGCTGGCTTTGTATCCTGCAGTCGTGCTAAGTTTACTTATTCTGATAGTTATTTTATAGTTTTCTTAAAAATTTTTAGGTCAATAATTATGTTGTCTATACATAAAGACAAGTTTACTTCTCCTTCCTAATTTTGTACTGGCTAAGAATGCCAATAGCATGTTGTATAGAAGTGGTGAAGGTGAACATCTTTGTCTTGTTTTTGACTTCAGGAAGAAACTATTGAGTATTTTAGAATTAATCTTGATTTTAACTGAAGGATTTCAATAAATGTGCCTTATCATTTAGAGGAAGTTCTCTTCTATTCCTAGTTTGCTAAGAGGGTTTTGTTTTTAAAGATTTATTTATTCTAGAGAGAGAGAGCACGTGCAGGTGGGGAAAGGGAGTGAGAGTGTCTTAAACAGACTCTGTGCTGAGCAGGGAGCCTAACACGGGGCTCGATCTCACAACCCTGAGATCACAACCTGAGCCAAAACCAAGTCTGATGCTTAACTGACTGTGTGACTGTGCCACTGAAGTGCTCCCCCTTACTGTTTTTTTTTTTTTTTGAATCATGAATGAGTATTTTGTCAAAAGTTTTCTCTGCATATATTGAGATAATCATGATTTTTCATATTTATTAATATGGTGAGTAATCTTGATTAATTTTCCAATGTTAAGCCAACCTGATCTGTCTGGAATACATTCTCCGTCATAATGTATTTTGCTCTCAGAATCTCTGAATTTGGCTTTTTATTAGTTTATGTAGGATATTTCTGTGTGTGTGTGTGTGTGTGTGTGTTCATGAGACCTATTATCCTGTAATTAGCCTTTGTTGTAATGTTTTCAGGTTTGGGGTTGAAGACTGTTCTACTTTTGGGGGTACCTGGTTGGCTCAGTCGTTAGGTGTCTGCCTTCAGCTCAGGTCATGATCCCAGGATCGAGCGCCGCATCGGGCTCCCTGCTCAGCAGGAAGCCTGCTTCTTCCTCTCCCACCACCTCTGCTTGTGTTCCCTCTCTCACTGTCTCTCTCTCTCTCTCAAATAAATAAATAAATACTTAAAAAAAAAAAAGATTGTACTACCTCCATAAGATGAGTTGAGCAGCATTTCACACTTTTCTATTCTGTGGATGATATTATGTGAGATTATGTTATTCTTTAATGTTTGGACTATTTCACCTGTGAAGTTTCTGCAGTCTGAGGTTAATTTTTGGTGGAGATTTTAAATTTCAGACTATTAAATTTTTAGTATTTATCTTTGTTAATTTTACCATAAGTACAACACATGAGATTTCTGGAACAGAGCAGATGAATTAGTATTTACTTAAAACTAAGTAACAACTTTGTGGTTCCAGTGTACCTCAGTTCCTTACTCTTGGAGCAATGAGACAGAAATCAGGTGTTTTACACATATATACAAAGTTGGTATTTTGGGTGAAAAATACTGATAAATGAATCTGGGTGTTTATATAGAAGAGAGAGTTAGTTGTCCCCCTACCATTTTAAGAGGAGGGAGGAAAAACCTTTGCTCCCTTGGAAAGGATCCTGAGTTCACACTTTGCCCTTTGGACTATGAGTAAATTTCTTCTGAAGAGAGAGAAGACCAGTGTCTCCAGCCTTATACCCAGGATGTCACCAGGGCTCCTGGTTCTGGTACCCTCACTGAAATGTGAGTCTCTCTGGAGTCTGTCCCTATCTTATTAGTCATAAATTACTTTCCAAGCCTCATTCTTTTACCTTAAGCTCCAAGTTTTATTTAAATTTGCTTAAAAAGTCCTAGCTGTGCAGAAACATAAAATTTATTTTCCCTACAGCCCCACACAACCAGTCATTTTATTTCCAATTTCTGGCCTGTTTTTCTGTGTACATGCCACTCCTCAGTCATTTTGGTTTAGTCTTTAACGACCAAGATGTGTCTTAGAAGGCTAGATGCTCTTCAGGTATTTCCATTTGCCTTTTTACCTGGCCCAGGGCGCCAAACCAGGGCCAGCAGTTTGTCTTAGCATTTTGCCCAAACTTTGCCTTGGCTTACAAGGAAGAAGTCTGTGGCACATTCTGTTACCCATAGAGCTCTGGCCAGCCAGTTGAAGCTGATTTGAATGCCTTCCAGGCTGAGGCAGGGTCATGAAGCATTTCAGCTCAAGACAGGAACAGATTCTGTACCACTTTCTAACAGAATAACCGCAGTATAGGTCAGCCTGCTCCCAGAGGGCATGTCCGAGGTCTGTTGCACTCCTAGGTATTTCGTCAAATACTTGAAAGCTTCTGATAATCACCCCTGGTTGGAGATCACACTTAGATTGCAAATTAGTGGCTGATTTTCACACAGGCACACACAAAAGCACAATCCCAGAGGGTACACCTGGAAAGAAAGATCTTTCAGTTGTTAGGAGTATCCCCCACCCCCCGCCCCAAACCTGGCCCCTAGCATGACTTCTCACTGTATGGTGAGCTTTAGAATCCCCACCCCCACCAGTCCAAATCTTTGATTTTGTCATCTTTTCAGAGGGACTGCCTTAAGTCTGTCAGTTCCAAACAGTCCCGCTTGTCCATGATCCATTCCAACCGCCCAGTTCTCTATGGTGCGCATGACACCTCAGGGTGTTCTGCAGGGAAAAGGTAGGGCCTGTTATCTTTTGTCTTTTGATCAGAGCATCAAGCACGCATGAGAGAAGCAGCTGCCAGTTTGAATGCCTGGGATTCACTGCAGGTTGTAGTTGGGTTAAGCAGGATGGATGGCAGTTAGGGAGAACAGCAGAGGCATTTCTCCTCTGGGAGAACTCCAAGGATAGGTTGGAAGGACAAAGATGAGCAACAACTCTGTCCCCATGTTGTTATAAAGGTTCACTTTCCCAGGTGTCAGAGTTTTTGCTTTACTTCCATTGTTAAAAATCTGTGTATCTTTTTTTCTTTTTTAAGATTTCATTTATTTGATAGACACCCAGAGAGGGAACACAAGCAGGGGGATAGGAGAGGGGGAAGCAGGCTTCCTACAGAGTAGGGAACCCAACCTGAGCCGAAGGTAGACGCTTAACAACTGAGCCACCCAGGTGCCCCAAAATCTGTGTATCTTATCAGTAACTGTAACTTTGTTTTTCCAGTCATCTCTACTCTCAACCAGAACTTCCATCTCGAGGGTCTGAGTGCAAGGGAGACCAAAGCCCTTTAAAAGAAAAACATTTTTACACAGTTTAAACAGAATTAGTTCTAATCCTTGAAACTGTTTTTTGGCCATCCTCTTGGCCTGGAGTTGCTGACAGGAGAAAGAGATATGTCATGTCCAGGGGGGTGTTCAGGGTGTGATCTTGAATTTTCAAAATAAGTGCATACACTACCACCTCTCCCGCACATGCATCCCCTTTTTCCTAATCAGACCCAGTAAATAGACTTGAGACCATCCCTTTTTGAGGATAACTGCATTTAATAGTCTGCTTTGCTAAGGTGTGAGTGCCAGGAAGGAGGTGGCACAAATAGACTCATTCTTGGAAAGTTAACAGTGGTGAGATATCCTCTAGAGGAAGTTAAAATTGAGTTTTGATTCACTGCCCCACCACCTTGTACCTTCCACAGGAATTCTGAGGTTAGAATACAGTCTGCTTCTGTGGTCTGGGTTGTGTGCAGGTCCATGCATCAGAGCTAGCCCTCTCCATGGTAATGACCTGGATGGTTCTGCCAGGATCCATGGTGTTTCCATAGCTCACAGCATCACAGGGCTGGCTTCCAACATCATGATAGTCACAGCGTTCTGCCACTGAACAGGTTGACCTCATCTGCTTGGCAGAGCTGAAGGTTACAGCAGAGCAGGCATCTAGGAAAAACCTCTGTGACTCCAGGCTTTGGAGAGCTACCAGCAAAGCCTTTCTTGCAGGGTTTTATTGTAAAAAGTCTTTTTCACCTTGCCTGTGGTAGATTCCAAGTTGATCTACCCAAATAATGGGTTCGGCAGGCTAGGGATCCATATCAGTCTCCAGTGGATTAAGCATCAGATTTTAACAAGAGCTCATTAGGAAGCTCAAAATGACTTTTCCAAAAGACAGCTTCCAAAGTCTCTTTTTGGACACTGCCTCCCTAGTCATGTTCTCTCCTTTGCACACTCCCTCTCTTAGGCAAAATCCTCAGTCATGGAGGCTTGCTCTACCTCCAGTATTGTAAGTTTCTAGACAGGGACACTAAATCCTCACCCATAGGGGCGCCTGGGTGGCTCAAGTCATGATCTCAGGGTCCTGGAATCAAGCCCTGCATCTGGCTCCCTGCTCAGCAGGGGTCCTGCTTCTCCCTCTTCCTCTGCCACTCCCCCTACTTGTGCGTGTGTGCTCTCTCTCTCAAACAAATAAAAACTTTAAAAAAAAATTCCTCACCTTTCCTCGATGGGGATGATTGTCTTTAGGACTTACGCCATATTCTCTTCTACCACGTATTTGGGTGTAGTAGCCACAAAACAATACAATGCTGTTTTTAAAAGTTCCTTTTTTTTTTTTTTCCTTAGTGCATATTTTGCAGCAACTCCTAACAGCTAATTTAGCATTGGCAGGTTCACAGTCACAGCTGTGTGGACCCCGGCTGCGGCAGAGCTGAGGCAGCAGGCCTGCCGTGGGCATTTCTTTTAGGTTCCCCCCACCTTCAGAATTTCTTCTGTGACCCATGGGCTGTTGAGAAGTGAGTTGCTTCTAAAATCATTTTTTTGGGTGCCTGGGTGGCTCAGTGGGTTAAGCCTCTGTCTTCGGCTCAGGTCATGATTCCAGGGTCCTGGGATTGAGCCCCACATCGGTCTCTCTGCTCAGCGGGGAGCCTGCTTTCCCCCTCTCTCTCTGCCTGCCTCTCTGCCTCCTTGTGATCTCTGTCTGTCAAATAAATAAATAAAATCTTAAAATAAAATCATTTTTTCTAGTTATCCTTCAGTTCTTGAGTTCTAACTTAATACAGAGAATTTCATGTTCTTGAAATAATTTCAGTTGCTTGAAATTTGTCAATATCGTCTGTTTTCATAAATGTTCCGTGCACACTTGAGAAGGAGGTATAGTCTGTAATTGTTTTGTATAATGTTCTGTACTGGTATTTTTTCAGGTCTTCTGTATTCTGATTGTCTTTTGTCTGCTGTCCTGTCAGATACTAAGAAAAGTGTTTTAAAATCTCCAATTCGGCAGATGGAAATTTAGGATTGTTACATCCCATCTTTTTTTTTTTTTTTTTTAATATCCCGTCTTTTAATGGACTCTTCAACCATTATGCAGTGCCTTTCTCCATATATGCAGTAATACTTTTGCCTTTAAGGCTGATTTTGGTATTAGCGTTGTTACAGCAGCATTCTTTAGAGTTTTCATGGCATGTTCTTTTCTATTCTTTACTGTCAGCCTTACCGTGCTCTTATATCTACAGTGTGTCTCTTATAAACCGAAAATAGTAGTTGTTTGCTAAATCTAGTCTGACATTTAAAATTTCTTACTTAGATTAGTTAGTCCATTTATGTTTACTGGTATAATTGGACTTAAGCCTGAAGTCTTGCTATTTCTTTTCTTTATGTACCATGTCTTCTTTCTTCTTTTATTCCTCATCTCACAGCTCCTTTTGGATTTTTAAAAAGTTAATACTCTTTTGTCTCTATTAGTTTTTAGTTATATATTCTTTCAGAAAACTTTTAGTCTTTCAGAGGTTAAACTATGTGTAACAGTATGTAAGTGTGGACACCAGCAGTGTGAAGATGTTCAAAGTCATGGAAACTATATGAGATCTTCTTGCTTGTGAGTATAAATAAAGGAGAGACATGGTCTTATGGCTGAATCCTGGGGCCCCACAAGATTTAGGGGTTTAGAAGTAATGAAGATGAGGGGGACTGAGTGGTGAGGACAGTTGGAGGAATCTGTGAGGATGGACTCAAGTTGAGAGAATATGATATTCTGGAGGCCAAGAGAAGAATGTATTTAAAGGAGAAGTAAATGGACCTCAGTCTGAAGATGGAAACATAAAGTTGGCATTTTAACCTTGACTTCTTAGGAAAGGAATACAAGAACAACTAACAGATGCAAATCAAATCCCACTTTTGAAAGAACGAGAAGAAAGTTAAACGACACAAGGGGAAGGGTTGCCAATAGCAGTGAAATACCAGGTGGAGGTGTGTGCCGAGCTGCAGATTTCAGAGCTGCTACTTCGGAAGCTGGAACCTCACATTGTCAAACCTGATCTCTTAGAACAGCAGGAAGGACTTTCATGGTGGTGGTAGATCTCTGTATTGGCTTGCTTTCTGAGGAGCACAGGGATGGGGTAGAAGGAGGACTCGCAGGCACAGGCTGTGTTGGAAAGCTGCAGTCAGTCCATCTGTGAAGTAGTAGAAAATGAAAAAGACTTTATGCTTGAAAAAACTAAAAAGACTTCTCTCAGCTGAAGAATTGTAAAGATTGAGGATAGGATGCAGTGCCCTTGTTAAGAAAGATTCTTGCCAGTTCGGAATACGGTTCTCCGTTCACCCCATGGGAAAGCCTGGATCAGGAAAACCCACCTCCTTAGTGCTCAGTAATTAAAAAATAATGATAATAATAATAACAGCTGTCACAAGATATAGTTGAAGTTATTACAGGAAACAGGAGAAGACAGGATAAGCAAGTGGTAATTCACCTGCAAAATGTTGTCATGTAATGCCCAAATATTGTCATTAGTTTTTACTATGAATTAACAATGAATTAATGGCTTTGGGTGTGCAAGAACATAAAATAGGCAAATAGACATTCTTAAAGAGATAAGACATTCTAAAAGAGATAAGACCGCAAGAAGTTGTATTATGAGCCATGTTATATCACAGGAAATAATTGGAAAAAAAAGAATAAAATCACTGCAGTAATCAAAATACAATTTGAAAAAACAGAGGTAGAAAGATAATGTTGAAAGTACAGTAGGAAATATGGAGGTTATAAATGAGAAACCGAAACAACAAAGGGTATGGAAACAGTGCATGACAGCAAGTAATGGCTTCTTGTTTTCATTACATATGTTTTGTAATTTTTATCCCAAATTTCCTTTACCAAGACAAGCTCATTAAATACTTTAGTTCACTTCTCCTTCCATGTCTGTCCATCAAGAAGTTAATTCCTGGTCATACAATTAGGTACTAGTATTTTACGAGACTTCTCTAACCCCCAGGATTTTGTTCTTCCAACGAGAAAGATCTTGGTTTTACTCTTTAATAATCCAGAATTACACATTATTAACAATTTTGCTTGACCATGCAGCCACATAAAGCCACATTTTCATAATAATTCAGAAGGTCATCACCACAGACTCTTTGTAAACATACATGCCAGTTCATCAAGCATTAGACTCTGAGTTGTAAGGCATACATTGACTTAGAGACTGAAAAATCATGTCTGGTTATCATTCTTGTTTCATCTTCCTCATACACATCAAGTGTTAGGAGGAACAGGACACTTTTGATGGGGTTTATATAGGTTTCTTAACATTTAAATATTTATTTTCATAACAAAACTAACACTAATATCATGAATATTAAATTTATTCTATACATGCTTTTTAAAAATCTTTCATTAGCATTTTATCATATTTGCTG
This sequence comes from Mellivora capensis, assembly GCA_004024625.1. Classification (NCBI taxonomy): domain Eukaryota; kingdom Metazoa; phylum Chordata; class Mammalia; order Carnivora; family Mustelidae; genus Mellivora; species Mellivora capensis. The sequence goes on along the minus strand of PISX010020902.1, from coordinate 2,047 downwards.
GTTTTTACAGAACTATGTTTTTTTAAAATACGGACATTAAACCACTAAATCTTTCAGTATGATGCCTAAAAACTTGTGTTTGGTAAAGCTCTCCCGTTAATTCTGATAAAAACCATTTGTTAAACACCATTGACTTAATATCTATTCAGAGTGTTGGAAGAAAATCATAGGTGGAGTTATGGCTGCCAGAAACATAGTTGAGTAAAAATCAGAGCTGCATTGAATATTTAAAAATTCAGTGTTTAACAAAGACGTTGTTATAGCATTGTAGCTCATGTTCATGTTAAAGTAAATTATACAAACGGACTTTTTAACTTTTTATTTTAATCACCTGGTGCTGGGCGCCTTGGTGGCTCAGTGGGTTGGGCCTCTGCCTTTGGCCCAGGTCATGATCTTAGGGTCCTGTGATCAAGCCCCACATCAGGGTCTCTGCTCAGCGGGAAGCCTGCTTCCCCCTCTCTCTCTGCCTGGCTCTCTGCCTATTTGTGATCTCTTTCTCATTCTCTGTCAAATAAATAATAATAAAAAAATCTTTTTAAAAAAATCACCTGGTGATCCAAATAGAGGGGAGAGGAAGATGGCGGGGAACTAGGAGGAGGCTCTGGTTCAACCTGTCCCCTAAAGTGAGCTGATTACCTACCAAGGAACTCCGATCACTCATGAAATCAGCCTGAGATCAAAATTCTACTCGTCAGGATCTCTACGGGGCAGAAGACGCCAGTGGGTAGGTAAAGCGGAGCGGGAACACCGGACTGGTATCGGAAGATAAACAAAAGGGGGAGGGAGCCACCAGAGGAGACGCGTTGGGAAGTAATACCCCAATACGAGAGTCCCCTAAGACTGGGGACCAGCATTAACTTGAAGACTGATAAAAAGCACTCAAAAGGAGGAAAGATCGCAGGGTGAAATTGTGGGAATTGGAACTGTTAGGGACAGGGGCTTAAGTCTCCCAAGGAGGGCAGACACCCCTGGTGCTGAGCCAGAGAGAGTGCAGCGGAGACACCAGGTCCTGGTTGCTGAGCTGCGAGACCTCCTAAGGGCGCTTGGCGTGTGGCAGGGGCTGGGACCCTCCTGGAGCAGAAACAGACTTTTGCAGTCCCGTGTGTGCCGCGCCGCGCTAGCAGAGACTGAGACGGGCTCCACCCCCTCCCCTGAGAGAGGCACGCGGGCACCAGAGGAGGGCTCTAGGACCCAGAAAGTCTGATCGCTCTAAGCCCTGGCCAGCAGGAAAATCTCTGTGTGCCTTCCCTACTTGGAACCTCTCTGGCGGTCTGGAGCTGCCCAGACAGCTGCCACTTGTGGTTTTGAGTACAAGCAGGACACACAGGTGTCCCCAGAGATCGCGGCTGGGAACCTGCCTTGCAGCACCCAAGGGGAACGGACTGGGGCTTCTCTCTGGGAGGGAGGTCTGGGTGCAGTTTGCTTTCCTCTAAACCTCCAAGAACCATCCGGAGCTGCCCAGGGGGGAGCGAAAACAAAGGAACAGACATAAAAACCTCCAGAGAACAAAAGCCTAAAGGCCCGGTTTCCTCAGAGCCCTCCCCCTGGAGGGGGGGGGCGGGAGGACTTAACGCAGGAAACACCGCCTGAAAACCCTCGCGGCAGGCCCCTCCCCCAGAAAGCCAACCCGCGGAGAAGACAACAATCACTACTACTTCATAGATACGTTTAATTCTTAATTCGTTCCCACTATTCTGGTTCATTTTTAAATTTTTTTTTAATCTTTTTTATTTTGTTATATAGATTTTTTTTAGCCTATTTACCATCACAGTGAGACGTCTAGTACATCAAATTCCATAATAACCTTCTAACCTGAACTTTTTGATATATATACCCATGTTTTTCTTCTGCTTTTCTATTTTTTATATATATATTTTTAAAATTTCACTTTAGTTTAGATCATTCTTTTCTTTACTTTTATTTGCTAATATTCATATAGAGTTAAAATTCAAGGTAATCCCCTTTCCCCAATCAATGCTACCCCTATAGGTAAACCAATTTTTAATCCCCTGATATCTTAGGAAAGTTGTATCCCTTAAAAAAGATA
>PISX010020901.1:0-34784 GCA_004024625.1 Mellivora capensis | reverse complement strand
AATATGACTATAATAATGAAGGTTCAAAAAAGATTATTATTTTTTTGGAAAGGTATTGTTAAGATAAACTAGTTAAAAATGTTTAAAAAGAAGAGGGTAAAAGTTAAAAAAATTAGCAGAAAAAGAAAAAAAGAAAAATTAAAGAAAAAATTACATTAACTGCAAGACTAAAGAATCATGGGGAGAAAGCCATGAATTCCGTGCTTTGCTTTCTCCTCCTCTGGAATTCCTCTGCTCTCCTTGTTAAGTGAACTTGGTCTTGGCTAGATTTCTTGTTGATCTTCTGGGGGAGGGGCCTGTTGTAGTGATTCTCAAGTGTCTTTGCCCGAGGCAGAGCTGCATGTCCCTTACCAGGGGCTGGGCTAAGTAATCCGCTCGGTTTCGCTTTCAGGAGCTTTTGTTCCCTGAGCGCTTTCCGTAGAGTCCGGAGGACGGGAATGAAAATGGCGGCCTCCCAGTCTCCGGCCCGGAGGAGCCGAGAGTTCGGGGCCCCACTCCTCAGTGCGCCCTCAGAGAAAATCCCCAATCACTCCCGTCTCCCTCGCCTCTGGCCGTGCTCCGAGCTCACCCAGCCTGCGACCGGTTCAAGGTAACCCCGAGCTGAGAGCTCACTCCTCGGCTCTGTCTCTGTAGCCGGCTTCCCGCTCCGATACCTGCTAGCTCTGCGACACTCAGACACCCCCGGTCCTTCTGTGACCCTAGGGACCTGGGGCCATGCTGACCCCGCGTGGGCTTCACCCCGGTTTAGCCTCTGGAGCGATGTCCCTCTGTGGAGCAGACTTTTAAAAGTCCTGATTTAGTGCTCTGTGGCTCCGCCGCTTGCCGGGAGCCGGCCCCTCCCCCGCGGTCTATCCTCCCCTCTCTTTCGATTCACTTCTCCGCCAGTCCTACCTTCCAGAAAGTGGCCGATTTTCTGTTTCCAGAATTGCTGTTCTTCCTCTCTTCGATCTCCCGTTGGATTTGTAGGTGTTCACAATGGTTTGATAAGCTATCTAGCTGATCTCCTGCTACCTGATGTAGTCTCAGCTGCTACTTCTCCACCATCTTGACTCCTCCCCAAGTCTGTTGTCTTTTGAATCTTGCTTCTTTCACTTAGCATGATGCCTTTGAGTTTTGTCCATGTTATTGTGCATATCAAGAATTTATTCTTTTTTGTTCCAGAAAGGCAGGCCATGGTATAGAGGTCCCACAGTTTTAAACCTTAATTTTTTTCAGGATTAATTAACAGGGCTTTTTTTTTTTTTTTGAACTCAGTTTTATTAACATACAATGTTACATTAGTTTCAGGTGTACAATATAGTGATTCAACAATTCTGTATGTTACTAAGTGCTCATCACAATAAATATACTCTTAATTCCCCTCACCTATTTCACCCATTCCCCTATCCACCTCCCCTCTGGTGACCATTTGTTTGTTCTCTATAGTTAAGAGTCTGGTTTTTGGATTGTCTTTTTTTCCCTTGTTCCTTTGTTTTTTCTTAAATTCCACATGTGGGTGAAATCATATGATATTTGTCTTTCTCTGACTGCCTTACTTCTTTCAGAATTATACTGTCTAAATCCATCTGTGTTGTTACAAATGGTAAGGTTTCATTCTTCTTTATGGCTAATATTCCTCTGTGTACACACCCACACACATGCCCACACACGCGCGCGCGCACACACGCATAGACATACATTCTTTATCCATTCATCTATCGATGTATACTTGGGTTGCTTCCATATCTTGGTTATTGTAAATAATGCTGCAATACACATGAGGGACCATATATCTTTTCGGATTAGTATTTTTGTTTTCTTTGCATAAAAACCCAGTAGTGGAATTACTGGATCATATAGTGATTCTATTTTTAATTTTTTGAAGAGCCTCCATACTGTTTTACACAGTGGCCATATCAGTTTGCATTCCCACTAAAAGTGCATGAGGATTCCTTTTTCTCCACATCCTTTCTCCACAGCTGATGTCAGAGAAGATACTGTCTGTGCTCTTTTCTAGGCTTTTTATGGTTTCAGGTCTCACATTGAGGTCTTTAATCCATTTTGAGTTTATTTTCGTGTATGGTGTAAGAAGGTGGTCCAGTTTCATTCTTTTGCATGTAGCTGTCTAGTTTTCCTAACACCATTTGTTGAAGAGACTATCTTTCTCCCATTGCATATTCTTGCCTCCTATGTCAAAGATTAATTACCATATAATTGTGGATTTATTTCTGGACTGTCTGTTCTGTTGATCTATTGGTCTGTTTTTGTGCCAGCATCATACTGTTTTGATTACTACAGCTTTGTAGTATAACTTTTAATCTGGGATTGTGATACCTCCAGTTTTGTTTTTCTTTTCAAGATTGTTTCAGCTATTTGGGGTCTTTTGTGGTTCCATACAACTTTTAGGATAATTTGTTCTAGTTTGGTGAAAAATGCCATTGTTATTTTTTGATAGGGATTGCACTTAAATCCGTAGATTGCTTTGGGAAGTATGGACATTTAAAAATATTGGTTCTTTCAACCCATGAGCACGGAATGTTTTTCCACTTGTTTGTGTCATCTTCGATTTCTTTCATCATTGTTTTATCAGTTTCTTTCATCAGTGTTTTATAGTTTTCAAAGTACAGATCTTTCATCTCTTTGATTAAGTTTATTCCTAGGTATTTTATTATTTTTGGTGCAACTGTAAATCAAGCTGTTTTCTTACTTTCTCTTTCTGATGTTTCATTATTAATATATAGAAATACAATTATTAATGTCTAGTAATGCAATTAATATATAGAAATGCCTGGCTGGCTTAGTCAGTGGAGCATGCGACTTTTGATCTTAGGGTTGTGAGTTCGGCATACATTGGTCGTAGAGCTTATTTTAAAAAGTGTTAAAAAAAATGAAAAAGAAATGCAACAGATTTCTGTATATTGATTTTGAATCCTGCAACCTAACTGACTTCATTTATCAGTTGTAGTAGAATCGAAGGTTTTCTATATATAGTATCATGTCATCTGCAAATAGTGAAAATTTTAGTTCTTCCTTAGCAATCTGGACTTCTTTTATTCCTTTTTCTTGTCTGACTGCTATAGCTAGGACTTCCAGTACTATGCTGAATAAAGGTGGTGAGAGTGGACATCTTTGTCCTATTCCTAATCTTAGGGGAAAAGCTTTCAATTTTACACCATTGAGTATGATGTCTGCTGTGGGTTTTTCACATAAGGCCTTTATTATGTTGAGGTATATTCACTCTAAACTTACTTTGTTGAGAACTTTTATCAGGAATTAATGTTTATTTTGTAAAATGCTTTTCCTGCACCTATTGAAATGATAATATGGTTATTGTCCTTTCTCTTGTTTATGTGATACATCACGTCGATTGATTTACAAATATTAAACCACCCTTGCAACCCAGGAATGAGCCCCACCTGATCATGGTGAATTTTTTTTAATGTATTGTTGGATTCAGCTTGTTAATACTTTGTTGAGGATTTTTGTATATGTGTTCATTGGAGATATTGGCCTGCAGTTTGTTTGTTAGTTTCTTTCTTTCTTTCATGTCTTTATCTGGTTTTGGTATCAGGGTAATGCTGGCCTCATAGAATGAATTTGGAAGTCTTCCTTCCTCTTCTGTTTTTTGGTATATTTTGAAAAGAATAGGTATTACTTCTTTAAAATTTTGGTAGAATTCACTTGTGAAGCCATTTGGTCCTGGACTTTTGTTTGTTGACATATTTTTTATTACTGATTCTATTTCATTGCTGGTAATCAGTCTGTTCAAATTTTCCATTTCTTCCTGATTCAGTATTGAGAGGTTATATGTTTCTAGGAATTTATCCATTTCTTCTAAGTTGTCCAAGGTTGGCATTTAATATTTTATAATATTCCTTTTTAATCCTTTGTATTTCTGTGGCATTGGTTGTTATTTCTCCTCTTTCATTTCTGATTTTGTTAAAACTTTAATTTTTAAGTTTAAAATGTATAAGGAATTTGTGAGGATCCTGCATATTTTTTGTTACATATCTTCAGTCATATTAGTACCCAGGAAATCCCTTTGACAGTAAAAAGCTAAAATAAAATAAAGCAAAACAAAACATTAAGGCAGTAACTCCTTTTCTATCCATCACAACGTGGTTATTTTCAAAATAACTCAGGATCCAGTTTCCCAAAATGGATGCCTTGCTAGATTTCCTCTAATCAACCTTATCTTTGCCATTTTGGTTTTATGCCATGAGGGAGCAAGCAAACAAAAGCAGCCTATGTACAAAAGTTTCTACTGAGATTTATTTCTTCACAGTAAACTGAATTTGTTCCAGAGGATGTTGTAGCTGTCAAACTTTACAGGATTTTGGCATCTAAGAAGTCTACATATACATAGGTCGAGATTTTTTTCTGGTAAAACTCATGCAAGAACAGAAAATATTCTTGAGTTAACGCTTCCTTCTAAATTAATGTAACGTGTTGGGGTGCCTGGCTGGCTCAGTCAGCACAACATGCCACTCTTGATCTTGGGGTCATGATTTCAAACCCTATGTTGGGCATTAATAATAATAATAATAATTAACATAGCATGTTAAACCCAGCCTGAAGTTCTAGTGTAATTATCCAAGATTGCAATATGCAGCCAAGGCTGAGAACTACTGATGTGGATGAAATGGAAGGAATTTGCTCCTGAACTGTATTAAACTAAATCCTACATGTGCCCAATTGGTTACATTAAGAAATAACCCCTCCATACTCACAGTACATCTATGACTGAGTGTCCAATCTGGTTTGGAAGAGAGATTTTTCTGGACTTTGGTTGTACAAATGGGGGCCCTTCTGGTGAGGAGTACAACTCCAAGAGTGGTAGAGCAGTGTGGAGGGCAAGAATGAGTCTCTGCCTGGGCTGTCAACCCTCCTCTGGGCCTCACTGGGTTAACTTCTCTTTTGTAACTCCATTCCACTGTTCAGTTTGCCTTTGATAATTGCTTTAAGTTGACTTGCCATCCCTCCTCTTAGGGTCAGGGAGGAGAGGAGATGCACTATACTGCTGGATTTGCCCCAAGAGTCTCCCTGAACCCTGAACTACTCAAGGCCTTCTCTGCCCCCAGGTACAATGCAGATATGTTCTCTTTTTTCTCCAGTATGCACCAGGACACAACAGGGTATGTCTGCCTCCTCATTCAGCCAGCCAAGAAATCCGACGCTGGATGGTACACGTTGTCAGCCAAGAATGAAGCTGGCATTGTGTCGTGCACTGCGAGGCTGGATATATATGGTAGGTGTAATGTCCTCAGTTAAACATCTGTGTGTGATAGACAGCTTAAAACAATTTTTTAAAGATAGGCGTGATATTTTTCCATAACTGAATTTGTTAGACTATATTTTAGTGCTTAAGCGATGGATTTTTAAAATCATTTCATCCTAGCCACCTCAGGGCTTTTGTACACTTTTGCATTTTACTTTGAGCTTAAGCTTCTTTAAAAAAAATGTCCTATAATGTTAGGAATTACAATTATTTCAGAGTTTAACTGTGTTTATGCTTTTGATCATCCAACATCTCCTGTTGTCTCCTTAATACCATGGGCCACCTACTGGAACTCCATCCCCACTGCCTGTCATTCCTCCCAAACATACCTCCACCCAGCAGAATTTTCCTGTCCCCATTCATCTGTTAATTCATTCCACAAATACTTATGGTGCCAATCCCACAACCAGACTAATAATAGAGAGCTGTCCCAATAATAATATCAAATGATGTTTGTATAATAACTTGTAATTTACAAAATGGTATCCTTAGACCCTCCCAATTATTACAACTGTTGTCACCCTCCTCTAGATGCTGAAGAAACTGAGACTCAGGGAGGTTATGTGTCTATAGCCAGGAGGCAAATGTTGGCTTTTGTATCATTCCTTTGAGCTATGTTTCTAATTTTCAAAAGAATTTAACAAGTTAATCTTTATTAGTATAATGTAATGTACTCTGCTCTTCTTCTCTATACTTTTTTTTTAAATTTATTTACTTAACAGAGAGAGATCACAAGCAGGCAGAGAGGCAGTTATAGAGAGAGAGAGAGAGGGAAGCAGGCTCCCCGCCGAGCAGAGAGCCCGATGCGGGGCCCGATCCCAGGACCCCGAGACCATGACCCGAGCCGAAGGCAGAGGCCCACCCCACTGGGCCACCCAGGCACCCCTTCTTCTCTATACTTTTGACATTAACTGGTATTTTTTTTGGAGGCACATTCCTTAATCCAAAAGGGTGATTCTTTTTCTTCCTCTCCTTTAAAAATTGTTTAAGTAATTTAATAATTAACAAATTTCTTAATCATTACTGGTTCAACATGAGCAACCAGAATAACAAATAAGTCACTGTGTCTAGAACCTGAGGTCCCAACTATTCATAGGTACATACTAGGAATTCCCTTTTTTTAATACCATACAGGAAGAGCCTTGGCCTGCTATTTTTTTCCCTAGGTCTAATATTTGGAGGCAATATCTAGTCCTTCAATTATTTTCCCTTATCTTTGGAGTTGAAAAGAAATTCAACTGTGAGGGATGCTGACTCTAACATACTTTGCCCTGGTGAGGGGATGGGGAGAGAGAAGCCATCGATATATTTAACCTAGGCTAAGTCCCCTATCCATTTCATCCACTTCCCCATGTCAGAGGGAGAGAGCTCTCCAACTAAGAAACTCAGTACCAATAATCCCTGAAACTGATAAATCTTGTCCCAATCCTGCTCTCTACTTCCCAGTTCAGTTTTCGGGGCTCACCTCTCCCAGGCTCCCGTCTTGATTGAGCAGCACCAACAACAGGGGGTGCTGTTTCCTTGATTAGGACTTGGGAACGGAGGAGGGGATGGAGGACTTGGACTGAAATCAATCCCCTACCCTCTCACCACCACCACCACTTCCTGCCTGTCTAAGGAATGGGGACAGCAGGTGGGCTCCCCTCTCTCACCCAAAGTAGAGCTTCTGATAGAAGCCACTGTTGTAGTCTGGTTAAGAGGTTTGGAGCAGAGACTGGACTATTCACTGTGGCCTCATTGAGGGCCTCCTCTTCAGTGGAATTGCTGTAAGTTTTGTCCTCACTTCGGTAGCTTTCAAAACTTGAATTTATCCACCCATTCAGAGGTATTTCTAAAAAAACTGATAATCTGATTATTATCTAAAAACTGATTGTTATCTAAAAAACTGATTCAAAATAATGAAATCAACAAAGGTCCAGTTTGTAAAAGAAGGCTCAATAGGTCCATAGCTTTCTAGGATCCAGAGTATCCAGTTTCCCCACCTGGTGCTCCCCCTTCACCACACCAAGGTCCCTGGGAACCTAATCAGAAGACTGCTTCGAAATTTCTGAGTCAGACACAACAGGAGGGACAAAGCAATTTGGATGGATATTTCATTCAAGCATGTTCAAGCCTAAAGATCATCTCCTTTAGACAATGTTTGCTGAACATAGAAATTCTAATACGTTCTCTTTTGTCCCTGAATCATGGTTGAGTGCACATAAGTTACTTTTTAGTCTTCTTGCTGTAACTCATTAGAACCTGAGTAAGGGGGTGGATGGGTAGTGGCTGATTAGTGATCAGGGTGTGGGACAGGTAATACTTTTGGAGGTCTGGACCTGTCTTTTGGCTTCCATTACCTCAGGTTTCTTGTCTCTGCCTTCTGAGGTACCTGCCCTTGAGAGCCTACAGCTCTTTCTACACTGCCCCTGGGAGACTCCATGCTAGATCAGTGAGAGGGGATGTAAGAGAAGATATTTTGATAAATCACCCTATACAGCTACTCTTTTCATTTTTTAAGATTATTTATTTATTTATTTATTTGAGAGAAAGAGTGAGGCAGAGAAAGAATACAGGCAGGGGGAGCAGCAGAGGGAGAAGCAGGTTCCCCACTGAGCTGGAAGCCTGATATGGGGCTCAATCCTAGGACCCTGAGATCATGACCTGAGCCAAAGGCAGATGTTTAACTGACTGAGCCACTCATGTGCCCCTCTTTTTTTTTTTTTTAAGATTTTATTTATTTGTCAGAGAGAGAGAGAAAGGCATGAGCAGGGGGAGGGGCAGTCAGAGGAAGAAGCAGGCTTCCTGCTGATCAGGGAGCCTGACACGGGAGTTGATCCCAGGACCCTGGCATCATGACCCAAGCTGAAGGCAGATGCTTAACCAACTGAGCCACCCAGGCGTTCCCCATACAGCTACTCTTACAGTCCCAGATCGTGGGTTTTGGAATTAGGAGCATAAGAGTTCACCAGCCCAGTTTGCCTATTCCTGGCAGGGAAGGAGAGATTCTTTTTGTTCTTTGCAAATGATGCATTTCAGACCCAGATATATTTCACAGAAAGTGTTTGAATGAGGACAGAATACACCCCTGCCCTGTACCCACTCGACTGCATTCCCTTGATTGTAACATATTATTTGGTCCATTTTCCAGCTCAGTGGCACCAGCAGATCCCACCGCCTATGTCGGTCCGGCCCAGTGGCAGTCGCTATGGATCTCTCACCAGTAAAGGACTTGACATTTTCTCTGCCTTCTCCTCCATGGAAAGCACAATGGTGTATTCATGTTCTTCTCGGAGTGTAGTGGAGAGTGATGAACTTTAAGAATGTCTGGGTGCCGGCTGTGTAAGGGGGCAGACTGTGGAGGGGGAAGGAGGACAAGCCAGACACAGCGGTTTCCAAGCAACTGGATTTGAGTGAGTTCCCATGCTGCTGGACCCGTGGCAAGAAGTGCTTCGAATAAGTCAGCTGGGGACTCTTGCTGTCTCAGCTAGGGGAAAGATGTAGGGCTGTGCCTTTTAAAGATTCCAACAAAAATGTGAGAAGATGATAACAGATGAACCAAAGATGTCATGAAGTCATCCACTGCTTTGGGAAAAAGCTAGCATGCTCCCCTGTCCCCTGCTATGTTAGGGATATTTAGGCCCTATTAGGAATAATGAAGGGCCGTATGTTTGGGCTGAAAGGAGTTAGACAGTAGTGACCTTAGGAATCACTAACTCACCAAACAACGTAAGGAAAAAGGTGGGGAAGTCTCCATTTCCTTTCATCAGTTAAATCCATAGCAGTAGTTTTGATGGATTCATTTAGCCTTAAGAGATCGTGCCATACAACTCACAGATGTGGAGAAGCACTTTTGATTTACTTACCCTGAGTGTACTGAGCCACGTATTAAGGTGCCAAAATGTGCTTGAGATACCAAAAAATTCACTGAAACCCTCAATATTGCACAACGCACTTGTTCGATAGCCAAAACAAGGCCCCGTTAGCCTGTCTGCATCATTTTCTTTCAGATATAATGGTGAGTGGTTTTTCTTTCTGACTTTATACATCCCCAAATTCTAGAACTAAAAGGTTGCTAGAAAGCTTCTATGGGGTCACTTTTAAAGCTACTAGCTTCAGTTGCCGCTTGCAAAATATGCAAGAGTTGTCATCATCTGCCCCTCTTGTTTCCCCAAAAGTCTGGAAGTGTATGAGGCAGGGAGGGAGGAAGAGATGCCAACAAGGAAAGGAAGTGATGGGAGAGTGTTGTTTTTCACTTGCCCTAGAAGAGCAGTGGGTGTGGAAGGAGACATCTTTAATAGGTGTGAACCGTGTTTCAGATAATTTGCATTTTCTATACAGAAAACATCATGCTAAAAAAAAAATCATGCTAACCAGGAAAGTGGGAGGAAAGGGGAATATGCATCTTTGTTCTAACCCATATATTCAAAACCTGCCTCTTAACTTAAGCAATTTTTAGAACTAAGTTCACTGCGATTATCCCCAGTGCCTAGAAGAGTGCTTAGCACCGCGTAGACATTCAATAGATATTTGTTGGATAAATGAATCTTATATTAGATAGAGAAATCTGCAATTCACACAGCAGTCCAAAAACTGCCCTGGGAATGGGCATCACAGCACAACTTGCTCTAGACTCACCTGTGAAATGAACTGGAGGTGTCTGTTACCAATTCCCAGTGCACAGGTGTCTGGTGTTCTCTGAGTCAGGCACCCTCAGCTGGTATCTAACTCCAATGAACAAATAGTTGTTGTTTAGAAAGGCTTGAAATTTTCTTCACATCAAGGCAAGGACTTCCAGTATACAAATAAATTCATTCACTCAAAAGAAGCATTTGTGTGTCTACTCTGTATAAGATGCTATGCTAAAGACTTATGAATAAGACACAGTCCCTGACCTCAGGGAGCTTACAATCTAGTAGGGGAGGTAAGATGTAAGGCATAAAGAGTGCTGCTTTGTGGGGGGGGGGGGAATCTATTCCTTATCAAATAGAAGTTTCTAGTTCTCTTCACCCTATATATTTTATGACTCTAAAATCATCTTAATATTTTCAGTCTTTATTTCTTAATGAAACAAATGCCACAGGTTATATCATTAAGAAATAAAGGTGTCAGTCAATTATTCAGTGAAATTATTAGATTTTTGTTTTCCTTTTTCATGTATTCAGGAGCAATACTAAAAATACAGGCAACTGTAATGACAGCATATGTTTCATGCAGAATGCATCCTATAAAATATTCTGTTTCCAGGTCAGCTTCTATTCTTCTACCCAAAGAGAACTTTCTAACTCCAGGATTGTTCCTTCTAGGTCATTCACCTGACCTTACTATCACATCTATTTCTGAAAACCCTAAGTAGTTCTCCTATGAAAGGATATTTTTCACCTCTCTATGTCTTAGCTTTCGAAATACTTTTTATTTATCTGTTGTCTTCTAGTGTTCACCAGAGAATTAGGATTAGTACTATACTTGACCACTGGATGGCGCTGTCTAACCTAGAATATAAGAAACCTAAAAATACCTGAAATTGGAGATACTGGGTTAGGTCAATGCAGGGTTTCTGAACCTCAGAATTATTGACCTTGTGGGGTGGATCGTTCTTCATTGCAGGGGCTGTCCTGGGAAGTGTTGGGTGTTTGGTAACATCGCTGGCCTCTAACTGGATGTCAGTAGTATTAGCAGCTGATCCCCACGTTGTGGCTACCCAAAATGTCTCCAGACAATGCCATATGCTTACTACGAGGCAGAGTCCTTCACTGTGTTGAACAAATCAGTTCCCTGCTTTGAGAATTCCATTAGAAGTCAATTATAGGGGAGCCTGGCTGGCTCAGTGGGTTAAAGCCTCTGCCTTAGGCTCAGGTCATGATCCCAGGGTTCCGGAATCCAGCTCTGCGTGGGGCTCTCTGCTCATCAGGGAGCCTGCTTCCTCCTCTTTCTCTCTGCCTGCTTCCTCCTCTCTCTCTGCCTGCTTCTCTGCCTACTTATGATCTCTGTCTGTCAAATAAATAAATAAAATCTTAAAAAAAAAAAAGAAGAAGTCAATTATAATGAGGGATACATATATGAGAAATTTTGGTTCGGCTGGATATGTTTGGACTCAACATGTCCCAAATCAGAGTCATCATCTTCCCTTTCATAAACCATTCTTCAGCCTTGCTTAATGATTTCTATTAATGGCACCATCACATTCCTAGCGATCCAGATCCAAGTCATTTTTTGCTTCCTCTAGCCAATCGATCAACAGATCCCATTAATTCTATTATTTCTTCTACATTCAGCTCTTCCTTTCCATCCCCCTGCAGTTCTCCAGTTCAGACTTGTATTACTTTATTAATTTCCCTCAATATTTCTGATTTCAACCATAATAAAGGACTTCTAAGTGGCCTTTCTGCCTCTGTTGCTGCCATTTCTCCCATTCAGATCCAGCCCAGATCTCAGTGTCAGCTCTTTCTTCCTGAAGTACTGCTCTACTCATACGCTTCCCCAATTTCAAACTCCCAGTGGCTCCCTGGAGCCAATCAGGTACCCACTCTTCTGCCCTGTCGTATTCAAGGCTTGTTCCAATATGGTGCCAAAACTTTTCAACCCATTCCTCAGAAAACACACCCAATATGCCAGCAAACCTAACACAGGTCCCTGCTTTCCAGCTCATGCCTCCCTGTCACTTCTACCTTGGAAGACTCTCTCTCCCCAACCTCTACCTATGGCAATCTTATCTGTTCCTTAAAGCCCATCGAAAAATGCCACTGCCTCTGGGAACTATTTTCTGATCCCCCAGGCCCCACCCAAATACATTCTACTTTCTTTGAAAACTTATAGCAAGTTTCTTGAATCTGGAAGAAGAAAAGGTGGCCTTGTATAGTATTTTATATAAAATATAGCCTCTCTATACCTGCCTGTTCCCTCCGCTTGCACTAGCCAGTCTTGCCCACACTAGGTTTTAGCTACTGTTGGTATGGACTGTGTCAAAAATTTGTCATGTACCTTATACAGACTAGGCACTCGATAAATATTCATTGACCTAAGCTGAACTTTAAATTCTAGGTATGTCAGTATGTTCCTATATAAACTGAACTGAGACTAGAGCAGTGGTTCTTAACCTGGGCTGCATATCAGAATCTCCTGAAGAGCTTTTAAAAATCGTGATACCCAGGCCACAACCCCAAATCAGTTAAGTCATAAGCTCCGGAATTCTGGCATAAGCATCAGGATTTATGAAAGCTTCCCAGGTGATTCCAAAGAGCAGCCGCATCTACGGAGAGTAATTTCAGAACTTACTCAGAAAGGTCCAAAGGGATGCAGAGGGCATAAAGCTGTAGTTTGGGCACCTGGTGAAGAATATACTCCCCTTTGTGGTACATGCAGTGCATGCCTAGAGAGTAGAAATAAACACACATTTTGGCTTTATTGGACCCTCCTATTTTGTGCAACACTCATTAGACATGTAGCATTCATAAAGCCCGCAGAGGAAGCTCAAAAACCTGCAAAAACGGACCAGGGAAGGAGAGAAAGTTGATGCAATTTGTCTGGTCCTTTGTTTCTAAAAGTCACACAGGTCCCATAAGCACTGTCCTCTCCAAACAATTTGAAGGGCTTTTCATAATTTGATTAGTTGTGGAAATGGGGATCAATGCATCTCTCTCTTTTTATTCCTCACTTAATTTTTGTAAGCATTCAATGAGAAATTGAATAGTTGAGAGACCAGCAGTAGAGCTAGAGCTCTGGATGAACTGAACCATGGAGAATAATGCCTAGAGGAGTCAAAAGCTGACTTTTATAGGGACAGGTTAATTTGAATAATCCTCAAATGACAAATGGATTGCTTTCCAGATGTTCACTTGTAAATTGGTTGTTTAAAACTCAGAATATATTTCCTTACACCCAAAACACAATGCTAGATTCCCAAGTGAACTCAGTAAACCCAATTTAATTCATGACTGAGTTACAATATCTATTACACCTGATTGGGTGATGGCCCCAAGAACAGGATCCAGGCAAAGCAGCCCATAACAGAAGAGGAGAAGAGAAACTTCTTCCTCCTTTTTTGTATCTATCATGTGGTCTAAGGTCCTTTGCATCTATCCCCCATTCTGTGTTTTTCTCCCCAGATGCCCTGTGCTCCAGATTCTATAACCCCCCTCTGTGGTAACCCATCCCATCTCAGCCTGTCAGCATGCTGAATGCTCCAAAATGACCTAACTCCAGTTCCAGGCATCTCAGGCCGATGGTCAGAAGAAAGCAGTCCAACTGAATGAATTCTGATTACCTGAAAGTCTTTTAACTTCATAGAGGGTCTGCATTCTTTTTAAGCAGTTGCCTTTCTTACTCCCATCAACTTCTAAATGACAGAATTGCTGACAAAGTAAAAAAAAAAAAAAATTTTTTTAAATTAAAATTAAAAAAATAAATCAGGTTGGGAGGGAAGGTCTAGAATCCTAAATGGGTCAGACATCCAAATTCTTGTTGATCAAAACCTCCTCCTGTCCTCTTCCTCCCCACACACTCCCAAAGTACCTTCCAAGCTGAGATACTGGCCCGAGTCTGTTTGTATTTGGGCTATTCATGAATTGGTTGTAAACTCAAAGGCAAAGTTCCTAATAATGACCTTTATTCAAGGTCCCTTCCAGGGTCCTTGGGTAACCTGGCCTCAAAGTATTTCTGCTGATGGTTGAGTAGAAAATCAATGTGCCTTACCAGTAAGATGAACAGTTACTTCAATTACAAAAAGCTTTTTGAAGTCCTTTTCACCACTAATTGCCTTTTCTTGTTTTACGTGGATCAAGATTTTAGAAAGTTAATTACTGGGACGCCTGGGTGGCTCAGTTGGTTAAGCAGCTGCCTTCGGCTCAGGTCATGATCCCAGCGTCCTGGGATCGAGTCCCACATCGGGCTCCTTGCTCGGCAGGGAGCCTGCTTCTCCCTCTGCCTCTGCCTGCCACTCTGTCTGCCTGTGCTCGTTCTCTCTCTCCCTCTCTCTCTGACAAATAAATAAATTTTAAAAAAGTTAATTACTGAAACACTGCTTGAAGAATGCCAAACATCTTCTAAACTTTGACAATGCAGTGGTCATCAGTATGCTAAAAAATGTTGCTAATACCATGTTTTTAAAAATCTGTACAGGGCAAAAAAAATGCATATGTTTGCCTCCTATTTCTAATTATATTAGCTAGCACACTTGCTATTAGAGAATGATAAACAGGCTGCCTTTTGTTAATATGTAAACAACGGCCACCTCAAACTCCAAAAAGCAGTAGCCTTAAAATTGCAAGAAATAGAGAAAGAACACACTTTCAGTCCTCTGAGAATTGGGCCAAAAATGCTGAGAGTAAGCATAAAGAGAATGGCTGTAGTGTAGAGGCATAAAAATACTAATTTACTAGAAGATTTTAACATATGAGTAAATAGAAAATGTTTCCCTAACAATAAAAAGTAAAAGAGTTCAACACTATTTGACAACAAATATTCTAAGGCCAAAGTAAATGTATATTTTTCTTTAAAATGAAGAAAACAGTTCTAGTTTCCAGGTTTAAACTTTTTGATGGTGATTCAACCAATTTTTTAATGTATAAGTATATTTGACACTTGGAAGTGATTTTGTAGAAATATTCTTATTCAAATTGCATGTTACAACATGAATTACAAGCTGATTAAATATCAACAGAGCAACAGAAAGATAACTAGGTTTTAAAGATTTTATTTATTTATTTGTCAGACAGAGTGAGCACAGGCAGACAGAGTGGCAAAAAGAAGCAGAGGGAGAAGCAGACTCCCTGCTGAGCAAGGAGCCGGATATGGGACTCGATCCCAGGTGATCATGACCCGAGCCGAAGGCAACTGCTTAACCAACTGAGCCACCCAGGCGTCCCAGAAAGATAACTAGGTTTTAATCTTCCTAAAATATCCAGCAAATCCAGTAGACTTCTTATAGAATGTTAAGTCTCTTAGATAAAAATTCATTCTGCCTCCTAACTGAAAACAGACACATTAAAAAATGAGACTTAAAGATGGGAAAGATGGGGTGGAGAAGCTTGACCAGTTTAGACTGAAAATTAATGAAGATACAATAAAAAGGGGTTTGGGGGTACATGGCTGGCTCAGTTGGTGGCACATGAAACTCTTGATCTCAGAGTTGTGACTGTGAGCCCCACATTGGTTGTGAAGATTACTTAAAAGTAAAGTCTTTAAAAAAAAAAAAAAAGAAGTGTTTTTATACCCATAAGAAACATGAGTTATTTTCTTCATATGTATGGTAAGAGTGAATTGTTTGACATTCCAAAATTCCAAAGAACGTGATGATTTTCACAGATTCAGTGAGTTATCTGCAAACTAGCAGATTCTTGTAATTTTCCCACAATTAGTAGTGCAAGAATTCAGTGAATTATATGCTAATATTGACTACAGCAGTTACTACCAAAAGATTACTAAATGTGTATGTGTACAGAGTATAAACAGTTTTACTGTGTTAAGGGAGAGTTAAACCCCTCAAATAATGCAAATGAAATCATTTGCATGCAACTGCATTTTTTTAATGCACATGGGTATATTAAATTTTACTTTTTCAGTATTGTTATTTCAGAGACACCTTATCTTCTTTTCTGATTCTCACTTACTTTTCCAATCTTCAGCATTAAGTTTCTTAACCTACTCTTCTCCCTTTGTTACCTTTCTGTTGAGACTGAAAAATCTGTAAAATACTTAGCAGTATTAGGGAAGTTTCTTATTTCTAGGCATTCTTAGGTGAATTCCTAGAAATTCAAGAGGGATTTTAATAATTCAGATGAATATCAGACACATTCTCTGATTTTTCTGTAACTCTGAGGTCTCTTATTTCTTTATCTGTAAAGTAAACAAAATACTTGATTTCACCTTTTCCAGGATGGAGGCTAGGATAAACAAACATTTATGAAGAATTTACTTTGGAGACCCTTAAAAAAGTAATAGCAGTTTTTTAATTCCAAAGGAAATATGTAAAATATTTTTCTCCAAAGTAAGTAGTTAATTTTGCTTTAAAGGTTCGCATTTCTTTCCTGCCCCATTACTTTGTTTCTCTTTAGAAGGGTAGAACATAATGGTGGAATCTTCTAGATGGTATGCAGTTAAAAGAAGAATCTAGAGAAAAACCAAATGAATTAAAAAAATATTCTATCGGCTTTCTGCAGGCAGATTCCAGGAAAATTTATTTTGGCATAAGTAGAATAGCCAACAGGAACTCTGACTCCTGTGTCCACGAATGAAGTTAGTGGAAGTGACTCTGCAGACCACAGACAAAGAGCAAAGGAGTTTCTGTATTCCTTTCTGGCTTAAGCAGTTCGGGACAACTACATTGTACTATTCCAGACCCCAGTGAAAAAAACGTTCCATGCTAGCATGTCAATGACCTTATGTTGAAATGAATCAACTTAGGGTAACAGATAGATAAAGACCCACAAAAATGAGTGTAGCCCTTGGCCACTGTTTTTGCATTCTCGGCTACATCAAGTCTGAATTTAACCCCAATGATTCATTTCAGCCATGAGGACTGACAAAGGATGCACATATACCCCCCAGGCATGTACACACATGCACATGAACACACACACACACAGACTTCAGTTGAGGCACGGAGCATCCACAGCTAACATAATCCAATCAGAATCAAGAGATGCCTCTAACAAACATGGTATGCGTGCATCTTAGGAAGCTTGAGTCAACTTATTTTCTAAAGTACTTTTTTGTTTATTGAAATCCTAACGGAAAAACCATTATAGCAGCCATTTTGAAATGTGCGAATTACATAAAAATAATGTTTTGCTTCCATTACTATAAAGCAATTAATGGATCTTGGCTTTTATTCCTGTTCTTCTGGATCATGCATGTTAGATAATCTGTGGAACTGAAAAGTGATCACTTAAGCCCAAATGTCTGTGAGCATAAACTGTGTCTTTCTTCAAAAGGTATGTGGTACTGTATTCCAGTAGACCAGTCATCTCCATGATATTGTTACTGTTTCTTAGTCCTGCTTTCTTAAAGATTTGTTAGAGGTTGTGCTTTGTTTGGAAACTTTGCAATTAGAAGAAAAAATAAAAATTAAGAACCAGTATTTAATTCAACCTGGATATTTTAAAAAAGAAATTTAGAGGATGTGATGGACTGTTTATGCATTAAATAAAATTTTATTTATTCTCAATTAATTGTTGGGTTCATTTTGCTTTGTAGCTTGGTTCCAGACTATGTATGTGAGATAGGTAAATTCTTGCTTTCAGTGGTTTTCTTTCAGCTCAGGTATTTTTTGAATACACTGCCAGTTTAAAATAGCAACCCTAAAGACCTGTGTTACTTCTATACAACAATTGTTAAAGCTTGTACCAACTTGTATTCATGACCTTAGAAGGGAATGGGTGTATACCCACGTAAAAGGACAAGCCATATATTTATGGTTTTATATGCACTTTGAAGTTATTTTCACTGTAGTTAGCAAAAAGAGGTATCTCTAAGCAGAGCAGAGGGTAGCCAAATTCAGTCCAAAACAGCACTTTGCTTTTACTGGAAGATGGCAAAATTTCAGTTTAACTGAGCCTTAATTGTCTACCAACCACAACCCAAATACATTCTACCTGGCTCATATCTAACAGAAATTTTAGATCTTCATTAATATAAAGGCCACCTCATTAACTAAGAAACTGGCTGTATTGGATAAAAAAGATAGCCAGATTCTCTTAACATCTGCAAATACCCAAAGTTGGAAGTCAGTATAATCAGTTTTGGGTAATGAGCTTACTGGTGTCATAGTACATATTGTTCAGTTAAGTGGTTCTTAATACTGACAGCCCATTAGAATCACCTGGGGAGAATTTCAAACTATGCCCAAGCCTCACCTTGGAGAAGTTAAATCAATTCTTGAGCTGGGGGCCCCAGACTTGGTATTTTTTTTCAAGACTCCTAGGTGTGATTCTAATGAGCAGGGATGGTTGAGAACCACTGGCTTGGATGGTCTTTCCCCTCATGATAGACCTGTTCATTTGTATAAGGTTCTTCAAGACTTCTGACCCTGGTGTTTGGGGATACAGCCTCCAGTTAGCACCTAGGAAGAGCCCAAATATAATAACTAATCAAACTGAAAACCTGCCCAGGGGAGTGTTCTTTTATTTCAGTGCCCCCTCTTAAAGGGTTCCTATGGCATACGTTACTGGAGCTACACCACTGAAGTATTCAGGAATACTCTGTTTAGGACTGCTTATTCATTAGTATGTGTGTTCATCTTGGCTGCATATCCAAGGACAAGGGTGGTGTTGAGTAAGCCTGGGTGTGGGTAGGTGCTTGATAATATTTGATTTTTTTTTTAAAGGGAGCCCAGGTAAAAGAATATTTTCGAATTTCAATATGCCTTGCTGTCAAACTAGAAAGAACACAGATTTTTCAAATGTGGACAGTATAGAATACTGTAGCAACTCTTAAGTGTTTTGGTAATCTACAATCTATTATGTATAATAATATATGAATCTTAACTTCAAAAAGATTTTATACTTGTGCTATCCAAGCTCCTAATCCATAAATCATAACAGTTTCCCAATGTACAGTTTTTGGAGTTTTATCCAAGACTGGATTTGATCACTAAGACCCATTTACTTTTCCCTCAAATGTCTCCCAGGAAAAAATAGTACATCAAGTGGGGTGGATAGCTTAGGGATTTGGTTAGAGCTAAAGTGCTTCCAGAGATTTCAAAAACACAGAAAAGGAAGCTATAGGCAAAATATTTAACAGACAGATTACCATTCTCTCAGAGAATGGGGATGGGGAAGAAGAGATACGGGATTAGGATATTATCTATTTAATTAATTTATTCAATCTCATTAAGAAACTACTGTTTATAATCAAAAAAGAAATATTTATTGAGAATTTATTCTGTGTATCCCTCTATACTAAAAGCCATTAGAGATAAAATGAAAAGCACAGCTCTCTTTTACAAAGTAATTTACAGTCTAGAGAGTGGGATATGAAGCCTACTGGGAAAAGGACTCCATCTTAACACATTTTTGAGAACTTCCCTAATTAACACATTTTTTTAGTACTGATTTTATTCATTCTTAAACTCTACAAACTTACTGGGGTTATTAATGAAGTTTCCAAGTCTAAATAATAAACAATCGTGCCCAAATAGTAAGAAAGACAGAGGCCCAGAGCCTTGTCATTAGTTCAAGTACACACTGCAGTGTGGAGTGTGGCCAGAAAGAGGACCTGGTATCGTCTCTTCTAGAGCTGTGTAGTGTAAACTACAGTATCTTCTAAGCCTAAACATTTTACCCTCTAATTTGCAGTGAGGAAGCAAAGTCCTGAGCCCTCCTCAGTTTCTTATTAACGGATATCAGAAGGAAAGGGAAATTCAGCAATTGTTTCTCCAAGCTTTCTAGAGATACACTTGAGATTTTGTAAGTTTAAGTTTATGCCCTGGGGAAGACACTTTCATTCCTTATATACCAAATGGATTTTGCTAATTAGGGGTAACCAAGAAGGTAAAAATTCTACAGAGACTTCCTATAAAAATATTATAAATTGCAAACAGATGGCTGCATCTGATGTTAGGCATTGGAATCCATAGTATGTTTGGGGGATGTCACTGTTGTTTCTGTTGACTTGTGAAAAATGCCAATGCACACATAACTTAGAGTCTGCTTTTTCTAGTTATTATTTCTAATTGTTATTTCTGATAATGCATGCAGTGCTGTTGATCACCAAGTCACTATTTACATTAAGGGTTTGGTTTACGCATCCAGTGGTTAAGCAAATTTATGAAAGTAATTCAAACAAATACCATGCATATTATTTTGCTCTAATCTTGATTAGTCTTGATGGTAGTGATGCCCTTTTTGCTCGCTTGTACTGATTAAAAGGAAATAACTTACAAAAGCAACATCTTAAAATTTCTCAGTGCTAGTTATATTTATATATGTAATATTAACATATACATATTCCTATATAGGAACAAATATATATATTTGGGTACTTGTAAGGAATTAGTAGTAATTGGCCTCAATAAAATATTGAGGAATTGTATATCTACTTAAAAGCTAAATGTTATTTCGATTGATTTAACCTTTTAAAAAACCATGAAAAATAATACATCTATAGTTCCAAGTTACAGAAATAGCTTTCAGATTAATTATTTGTATTCTCATCAGCTTGCCTTTTTTAGTATTACAAAAGAGCACATCTGCCAATTGGTGCAATTAGATTTAAACATTCCACTTCTTCATTCAGGGAAGCACTCGATATCATCGCCCCCAAATAGGCCTTTATTGCCATCAGGAAACTAGCAGGGCACTTAGCATAAAAAAACAAACTCACATTTTTATTTCTATATTACAAAATCTATATTTTAATAATGTATACATTTAAAAATACAGAGCACTCACGCCATGTACTCTAGCAAAAAAAAAAAAAGTATGACTACTTCATGCATACACACACAATGCAGTAAGCATAGATGTATTTACATGACGGGTAGGTAGCTGTTTTAAGCATACACACGTAATGAATACTGTAACTTCACCCGAACAGGTCAAGCTTACAAAGTTTAAGAAAGTAATTGTTTCTCTGAGCACTAAAGCTGCAGCATAGCCTAATCCTATTTTTTCTTAAGATTGTTTTCCCTTAAAGTCGTCCCCCAAAAGAGAGAGGGGGCATTATTTTCACAGGAATCAAAACCATTCACAAGTTCCATTAATGTAGTCTACAAAATACTGATAAGGAGGAAGAGAAAGGCAATAAAGTCGTGTCCATAAGACCGGTGACGCGAATAAAAGTAACCTGAAGGTTTGATATTTTATTCTAAGAACGCATCCTTGGCCACCTACTGGGGAAAGGGCTACGGCTCCGGAGCTCGATCACTGGGCATCTTCCCCCTGGCAGGGCCGCGCGCCCTAACTGGCCATCTGGAAGGGCTCCGGCTGGAAGCCGAAGAGCCTCTGGCCGTAGGGCTCGCTCTCACCCGGCAGCTTCGCGCTCGCAAATGGAAGGTAGTGGTCGCGGCCGAAGTGCTCACAGTGGAGACTGACCCAGTCCCGCTCCGAGCCGAATCGCTCGGCCTCGGCCAGGATACGGGTCAGCGCCATGATGTAGCTCAGTGCCATCTGCAGGGTCTCATACTTGGACAGCTTTTTATCCTGGCCCCACTGGGGAACCACCCTACGCAGGCGGTCGAACGCGGTGTTGAGCCCCTGCATTCGCCGACGCTCGCGCGCGTTGGCCGCCAGGCGCCTGCGCGCCGCGCTCTCCAGCCGCCCAGCCCCGGCGCACGCACCCGCGCGCTCGGCGCCGCCTGCGCACGCGGGTGCGGCGCGCGCCCCCGCCGCGGGGTTGCTGGGGTTGCTGGGCTTGCAGGACTTCATCCCAGGCCGGAAGGAGGGAGGCTCTGAGCTCGCTCGCCCGCTCAGGACCTGCGCGCGAGCCGGTCTATCGAGCCGCTCCCCAGTGTGGCTCTTCCGAGCGAGTAAGTCATACACCAAGCAACTCGCGTGGAACCAGAGTTTACAGTGGGGAGTACGGGACCCCGCCTTCCGTCCTACTGGATAACCAGACTGCTGTCTCTTCACTTGCTCAAATTTAGGGGAAACTGAGGTGCTGAAGAGAAAGTCATTTTCCCAACGTGAGGTTGGAAAAGAGAAGGAAACCTTCTTGCGGCAGAATTTGGTGTGGCTGTTTTGGGGGAAGATCTTTCGAGTCCTCTGGGAAAGCCCGAGACTTCTTTTTCAGGAAGACGAAATCTTTCCAGATGCTCAGAGAGAGAAGGAGCGCTTTTTCCGCAGTAGCTGTCGGAGAGTGCTGGATGAATCTTTGAAGGAGGAGAATTTATAGCAGAGGGCTGAGGGAGTGAACAGGTGGTGGCAGGTGGGCGGGCGTCCCTCAGCTTCCATCTCAGCACCTTCCTACCCTGGGAACTGCAGGGGGGCAAGGGGGACGACGCACAGCAAAATCCTGACATTACAGCCTTCGTCTGTTGAAGTTTCTCCAAAGCTATGTCCAACAGTAACACACCATCTGGAGTGGCCTGGCTGTCCCCAAAAGAATAACAGGATGGGGGTGGGGAAAGAGCTTGGTCCGTCTTTTCCCATATCATTAAGTATCAAAAACTTAACCGAGGTTTTACATTTATTAGAAATTATTTGTGTGAACATGTTGGTCTTGGAATTAAGAGATATGTTAGAAGTTTAAGGAGATTTAGCTTTGTCAAGATGTATGACATTTTTGGTTAATGCCGATCTGATATGCTGACATTTTTATCTTAGCTATTAAGTAAGTTGGGACAAATTAGTAGCTCCTAATATTACAGACCTGAAATTCAACTGTCCAAATAATCTGGCTGTCTTCTGCAGAATAATTTATTGTAACATATCAAAAGATATTAATGGTATATCAAAAATATTCTAGCTACATAGTTGGATTGCATGAGTTTGGATACTTAACCAAATTAACTCAAAATTTATACTCTATTTCCCCTGAAAAAGGTTCATAAATGTTTTGGGAACATATATTGAGATGACAATTGTTTAATTTGATATTTAAATCTAATAAAACTAGTCATAATGCACATATATGTGCAAAATGGAAACATCTAAGTAATTTGTGAGATTTTTAAAAATAATTCCTAATGGAAGTTTTTTTCCCCCATCTCCTAAAGCCATAAATATTTCATACTACGTGGAAGTTTCAGTTGTATCAGCTATCCTCAGGAACAATAACGAAGCACCATTCCCACTATTGATAATGATCTGATTTATACAGAGAACCCGTTAATTTGATTCCCTCATCACAGCTTTTTTCTAGCTCTTAAGGAAGAGTAAAGTGGCAAAGAAACCAGCTCCGAATAGATTCAAGCCAGGATCATTTCTGGATTCTTCAGGAATACCAAGTACGTTCTTTCTTCTTTTGAAATATGGATGATGTCAGCGTTATTCTCAGATATTTTTGTTTAATTCAGTTTTCAACAAACTCTAGCAAAGCAGGAGTCTTTTTACTATAACCTTCTTCCCCCACCATAGCCTCAGACTGAAACCCCATTGTGAATGTCCTAACTCCCCAAGTCCAGTCTTCCCATAAATAGTTGATTGATCTCCAGCTGAAGCAATGACAGTGAAATGAAGTTGAGTAGCAGGAAGACAATAGGATGCAATTGAACATTAATGATGTCCAGCGTGACAGATGTTGAACACAGACTTTTGCACGGAGCTCTGTTACTCTGAGTCCTAATAGTCTTGGTCAGGAATGCGAGTTCTGTGACGGGAAAGACCACAGTATTTCATCATCGAAATGTCAAATATATTTTTTGAATTCTTATGGAAATCTGCCTTATTAATCCTATTATTTGTCATGTTCACATATCTCATCCCTTTCCCCAAGGAGTCTCCTCTGTGACACTCTTGGGAAGTTGCCCCACAAAACATACTGTGTGCTTCTTCTGGACTCTACTGATCAAAGTGCTAATAAGATGTGTGATTTTGCAGGCCATATATTCATGTTTGGAGAGATTATAGCCTGTGTACTAAGAGAAGCAAAAGCACAACTTTTCCAAAAAGGAAAAATAGCAGTATGCACACAGCACATAAGAACATAAACTAGCAGATATCTATGACATGAAATTGATCTAAGATAGAGATACATAGAGAACATTGCTATAATAAAGGGCTGTAGGAGTATACAGTGTGTAAAGTAAGACATTTCCTAAATGTATTCTGAAGTACAATTTATTAGTACTACAGAGAGGCTTTAGGGGAAAAGGATTTCATTGTCAAGTGAGTTTGGGAAACATATTTGCTCTCTTGCTTGGAGAGACATGAAGCAAAATTAGTACAGTAAAGTTTCTGAGAAGTCCTAAGATAAAGACACCTTCTGACTCCAGCATTTCTTAGACCTTTTTGAACACAGACCCTTTTTTCCTAGAAAAGCCTGTTCACAAAGTTCCTTGGAATACACTTTTTCAAGCCTGCTCTAGTACCTCCCATTTATTTTATAGAGGAGAAGGTGTGTCATAGAAGCTAAACAGTATGCTCAGAGGTATTGAGCAACTTAATGGCTGTATTAAAATATCCTGTGTCCTTTGATTTTAGAGGCTTTCAAATTATAAGATCACTTAATACAAGCCACTCAGTTTATGGTAGGCAACTGAGATCCACCAGTGACTTCCCAAAGTCAAACAAGTCACTAGTGAAGGTTTCAGGAATAAAGTTAGGAATTGTGTACTTAAAGGACAGTGTTACTTATTTTATAACTCTAATGTCTAGCAGAGCGCTTAGACAATGAAGGGTAATACATGACACAAACCGAATGGCTAGAAAAATAAGTTAGGTAAATGAGAGATAGATGCTACAGAATGAGTGCATTCCTAGTGAA
This sequence comes from Mellivora capensis, assembly GCA_004024625.1. NCBI lineage: Eukaryota > Metazoa > Chordata > Mammalia > Carnivora > Mustelidae > Mellivora > Mellivora capensis. The sequence continues at coordinate 10,189 of PISX010020901.1, read as the reverse complement.
TAACCCATATGAATGATTTGCATTCCTTCACCTTATAAAGAACATACACATTAGCTCCACATTTTAAATGCAAAATTAATTCTTACCAGAAAATACCGCCATTTGAGCCAGAAGAACATGCATCTCAGAAATTCCCACATTGTTTCTGTACTGAAGGTATGATCTTACCAAGGGAACTGGCAGTTACTTTATATCTCAGGGTTGGCCAGAAATCAAAACTAGCAGATGGAGATGGGGGGAGAGGGAGACATAGAAGGAGTTTACACCTGTAGGAGTAGAAAAATAGGAGCAATATTATTTTAAAGATAGTTGACAAGGATGCAGGGGTTCCCATCCCAGGCCCCAGAAGTGATCACTTATCTCCAGAAAGTATGGGCTTACCACAGTACCCCAGGTGATTCTCCAACCCCCATCGCTTCACACACTGCTTGAAAATTCTGGCTTGACAGTCTGATTTAGTTTCTCCTCACCAAGAGTCAGACTGACTTGCATGGTTTAGACTCTGCATTCACTCTTCTCCATAGTGGATCTTAGCCTCCTCTTAGTGTCTGGGTTAAGCACCATCTTTGGAGCCAGTTTTGAGTCCTGTATCTCCTGTCAGCTAGCTGTGTGCTTCTATTTTTCCATCTGCAAAGTGGAATCATAATGCCTACCTCAAAGAGCAGTAGAGAGCATCAAATGAGACTGTAGCTGTAAAGAAACCTGCCTGGTCCCTAAGGAAGTCACTCTTTAAATGACAGCTAATACTTCATGTTGTGAGTAGATTTTACAAATGATAATGAAAATGAACTTAATGAATCATTGTTTGAATCTTTTATGCATAAAGCTACAGTTAGTCATGATGTGAATCCCAGCTGTGCAATCTTAGGCAACTTACTTAACTTCTCTATGCCTCTTAACTTAATCTGTTAAAGAGAGCGGTAATAATAGAACCAATTTACAGATTTGGTGTGAGGATTAGATAGTTAATCTTTGTAAACACTTAGGTCTGTGTTTGGCATACAGTTAAATGCGGTGCAGGTGCTTATTTGGGTAAATAAAATGACCTGTGGCAATTATTCAAGATATAGATTAGCCTCCCCTCCTTTCTGCTCATTTTTGCTTTATTTTCCTTCTCTTCCATAGGAGCAGGAACAAGGAGAGAAGAGTAAATTGAAAGGAGTTCCTTTTCCTTTTTGCTGCTCAGGGTCTTACTGGCTAGTAAATTTGGGGATTGTATTGTAGTTTGCAGTTCAATTTTTTAGTTACAGACACATATTTTAAAGTGTTAATTTTCAGGGGATGCTCTATTTTTCCAGTGACTGGAATATTTGCATTCACCATCCAGGGCCTTCCCTACCTGGTACTGAGGTCTTTTTGAGAAGACAAATCAGTTATGATTTTTTCTCATGAGTCTAGAAGCAGAACAAAGGGAATCAATCCAAGGGATGGGCTGCACTGTTCTGGTAAATTTGGACCAGAAGCTATGTTTTTCAGAATGCCCTTCCCTGTGTCATTCTGGATTTGAGGTGGGCAAAAGGAAGTTACATGAGCTTTGGGAAGCAGAAGTGAAGTTAACATGTTCTGAACATTATTGCAGGTTAGAGGCCATGAAAAACAGACATAGGGGTGCACCTGGATTCCCGTTTGTTCTTAAACTTTTTCCACTGTGTTTCTACTCCTCCCTCCCGACTGCCAGCTCTACCGCACAACACTGCCCCACCCAGTCTTATTTCAGCCCCTGAAAATACATGCCTCACAGACCCAACTGCAGGCTCTTCTTCATTCACCCAAGCCAGGATTGCTTAGTGGACTATTTCTTGATGCTTCAACAACCCCTTCTGGACCCTTGCACTCTTAGCTCCTTGCCCTATTGTGTAAGTCATCATAAATTCCTTCTTCCATAGTCCACACAGTGGCCCCATTTCCCTGGTTGAACCCTGGACTGGTACAAGGAATCTTTTCTCCAGACAACAGCAAAATCACAGGACCCATCCCAGCCTCCCAGCGAAGACCCTATACAAAGGTGTCTCCTTGTCTGCGTGTCTACCAGTAATTACTGTTTCCATCTGTTCAACCCTGTGCCAGACAACATCAGGGATGACAGCCTTTAGCCTAATGGAATTCACAATCCAGTTGTGGAGATAAGACACAACACCCATCAAAAAAATAGCCCTGAGTCATAAACCAGTGTTATAGTCCCCAAACAGCACACAAGACAGTCCATTAGAGTATGTGAGAAGATTAGAAATTCTGTTGATATTTATTTCATCTCGTTTTTAAAATTTCTATTTTGGGGTATATTTATGGCACACAAAATATAAAAAATGTGTAGTTATATGTGAGTATATACCAGTGTTTTGTTTTGTTTTGTTTTGTTTTCTCTTCTCTGATAGGAGTGTATGATCAGAAGAGTTGGACCACTGTCCTAGGCATGAAACAGTATGTGATTAGTACCATTTAGGGGCTCAGAGCAGAGAGATTTTACTGTGCTCTGGAGGAAGAAGGATTTGGGCTGGTGACCCCAGCCCTCTGACATCATCTCTTACTGCTGCCCTCTCAAAAGGCTGCTGCTCCTCCACATCCCATGCTTTCCCCCACCTTGGAGCTTCTTCCCTGGTTGCTCCCTTGGCCTCAAACACAGTTTCCCCAGATCTCCCCCAGGTGGCTTCGTTGTGTCATTCAACACCTCTTCTATCTGATGCTTTATGTCCTTCGCTGTTTGGCAAATCCAGGAATTCAGCGGTTTCGTCTGTACTATTCCTAGCTGTATCTTTAGTACGTAGAATTATGTCTAGCTCATAACAGATGCTCAAGAAATTTGGTTGAAAGAAAAAAAGAAAGGAGGAGGAAAAGGTAGATGAAGGGACCCCACACACAAAGGGAGAGTAGACACTGTTCGGCTAGGAACACAGCTCTTTTTCTTCTTGCTCAAATGGACTCTTTTGGGGGAAATTGTGCCCTCCAAAGCAGTAGTAACAGACCTGCTGCTTTTGTTTCTGCTCTGAAATTGTGGTATTCGCTGTTTCACAGTGAGCAGGTGGCTTACTTCCCCAAAGGGTGGCTGTCATTACAATCCAGGTTTCAGGCAGTACCTGAGTCAGCTCAGAGTTAAAGCCCAGAGGCCTTGCTGGCCCAGGCCAGCCGCTGATACCCACTCCCTGCCCCAGGGGGAAGTGGTTTTCTTTCTATTTTAGTTGATGTTGCTTTTTAGTTTCTTTGTGCAATTTCAGCAGCTTGTCTGAACAAGTTTTTCTAAATGTCCGAAGACTTGGGTCTTTTAATTCCTGTGTTCCTGGGCCTCCTCACCATCATGTTTGAGTCTTGCTTCCCTGTCTGTACCCCAGCCTCCTACTGACCTTCACTGAGCAGGGGGCAAAAAGAGGTCATGCCTAGCTCACTAGATATCTATACCAGTCAGATTCCTGGCTGTCTCCAAGTGGTATCCAGCACTGGTAGCCATAGGAGTATATGTGCTTTCCTATTCCTTTGGCAACCATATACCAATTTGTTTCATTGCTTCAAACTTTCATTTATTCAAATATTTAGTGAAATTACTATGTGCTAGGTGTTAGAAATAGAGTTGACCACAGTGCAAAAATCTCTACCCTCAAACTGGTATTGTTGGTATCTTCTTATGAATTCATTTCCTGTTTCTCCAAATAGGTTATAAGTTCTTTGAGGGAAGGGGCAAATTTCAGATACCTGGGTCTTGCGAGAGTGTTTGATAAATATGTGTTAGCTGCTTGGTTGACTGAAGTTTTTATTCAGGCTGACCTTAAGCTAAGGAAACCAATGTCATCACCATAAATAAAGTAATGCCTTCAGGAAACACTAAATGGTTACCAGGTATTAATTCCTATCTTCACAATACCCCTTGTGTAGGGGTTGTTAGAATCTTCATTTTGTGACCAAAACAATTCAAAGCCCTGATTAAACCAAACTGCATAGCCAGTGAGTAGATTTGAAACCCAGTTCTCTTTCTCCCTAGAGCATATGCTCTGTGCTGCACTAGGTTTTGTGATGGTTACCCAAGACCTGCCTGGTGATGCACCTAGTTGCTTCCCCCTGATCTGTTCCTAGTCCTTTTATCTACCACGTGGGTAGGAAAGGGAGGGTGGGAGACAGAGAAACAAATGGAAGGCTCAAGAGTCAGCAGGTGGGGAGTTCCATAAGAGGGCTCTAACTGCTAACTCATGACATGAAAACTCCAGGAAGCGTGGAGAAAGTTTCCGTGAATCATGTGGTCTATGGGAAGCTAAAACAGTGCCGCTGATATTCTGAGTGGCTCCGACAGAAGTGAAGATGGATTGTGCCAAAGGTAGCCATCTGGAAGCAACCTCATTATGGCCATGGGGAAAGGATGAACTCCATTGCCAGAAAAGAGAAGAAATTGAAGGGGACTTGTGTCTTTAGCTGTGCTGCAGAGTTAACCAAACCTTGAGATATCATATGGAAAGTCTCCCTATTTGAGGGAGCTGGGAGACTTTGATCTCTTGCTCTGGGATATTACCTGTCTTCAGAGTTGTCATTGATAAAAGGACCCAACCTCACATTTGGATCCTCAGAGGAAGCTCTTTGGAGAAGATGGGGCTAGAGCCTTCCCAGTCTGAATCAGCACCCAAACATGGACTAGAAGGATGGATCCTTTGGAAGAAGCCATTTCTAGTAGTAACGGAAGGAAACCCATGGCCTGCTCACTGAATGATTGGCATAGCTGAGGCTGTTCTAGTTAATCTCTGAAGGTAATATTGTAGTTCATAAAGAATAAAATGGGGGCACCTAGCTGGCTCAGTCAGAAGAGCATGCAACTCTTGAGCTCAGGGTCGGGAGTTTCGGTCCCACGTGGGGTGTAGAGATTACTTAAATAAAACTTTAAAAAAATTTTAGGGATGCCTGGGTGGCTTAGTTGTTAAGCGTCTGCCTTCAGCTTAGGTCATGATCCCAGGGTCCTGGGATCGAGCCCCACATTGGGCCCCTGCTCAGCAGGCAGTCTGCTTCTCCTTCTCCTTCTCCCATTCCCCTTGCTTGTGTTCCCTCTCTTGCTCTCTCTCTCTCTCTGTCAAGTAAATAAAATTTTTTTAAAAAATTTTTAATGTACTTGGCTTCAGCATTTGTGCAACTTAGATGAGCCCAAGACCCTTTTTCAGAGACCTTTGACATTTGAAGAAATAGCACTCTAATGTCACCTATTCTTGAGGAAGCCAACTTGGTCATTTTGTGGAGACCTAGCCTTCCAGACATAGATGTAAATCACTTAGCCAAGGAACAAGTCCAGCTGTATAGCCACCTGGTACATGCATCTCCAGGTAGTCTTATAGGTCTCATGGTTGAAGATGCCTTTTATGAGGGAAATTTTAAGTTAAGAATGATATTCTCAAGGTTGGAAAACCCAAAAGTTTTACATTAAACCACTTGCAAACATCATAACCTTCCTGTACAAAATTCACCTCTCTCAACCTCTTTTTAAAAAATTTTCGGTAGGAAACAGTATCACTTAAGGTTATTGCAGAAGAAAAAAGGAAAACAGAACCAATCTTTAAGCAAAATGGAGACAAGAAATGATATGAGGAGTAGCTTAACATATTCTCTGGCAGGTGAATGAATGAAGGTGACCTAGGACCTGAGGAGCCCTTGCTCTTGGTCCTAGAGCACTATCATGAGATGACTGCCCAGCCCACTTGTCTATTCCAGTCGAGTTTTCAAATACCCAGGAGAGAGAATTGGACTGACCAGCCTGTCAAGTGTCTCTAGCTGTGGCTAGGGAACAACAATGGAGTCATCAGGGGCTTGGTTGCAACCAGAAGCCACTGCAGTTTGTGTCTGTTAGAGAAAGGGGTACCCTTTCATCCTGCCCCAGTGATGGGGATTCAGCTGAAGCTGCAGATAAAGGAGAAAGTAATCAGGCATCTCAGGGAAGCTGCAGTTTGGGCTGTAGCACAGTTTCTTTGACCACCGCTGCTCTCTGTTCATCTGGAAGAACTGGCCCGTCTTCCCCTGATCTCTTCTCCCAGCCATACCCAGAAGCGGGGCTCCTTGCCCCTGTTCCCTTGGTGTCCGTTGCAATGAAACTGTCTTAGATGGGGGAAAGGAAGCCTTGGGGTACATATGGCCAGGCAGGTCCACCTCCAGCAGAGTTTTGGCCCTGAAGAAAGCAAACCCATCCCCAGCTACACAAAAGTTTTTCTCCCTTAAGTCATCACTAGATCCTGATTACCCAGCTCTCTCGGAGGAGTGACCTACCTAAGGAATGTGACAGAAGCTGTTGCATGACTACTGCTGCGTTCCCTGGAGTTCTGGTTCTGATTGGACCAGAGACTGGCATGAAGTCCTCCTAACACAAGAACCTATTCATTACAGGGCAAATCAAAATATGTGCCTGGATCTTCATCTCTTTGTTGAAAAACAAGAAAGACTAGTGAGTCCAAACAGGGGAGAAATGAGCAACTTGAAGACTTCCCATAAACTTTAAGACTGTGGACTTCCATTGTAAAAATGTTAACATTCAAGATTTTAAAACCAGCACTACTCACTTGGTTCCTGCCTATTTATTTAACATGTCTATCTTACTCATATTTGGCTAGAATTTTCATTATTGTCTTTTTTGCCATTTTTAGTACCTGAGATTTATGAGGAAAATGAGGCTTAGAGGGGTTAGAAACTTGTCCCAATTTCCTTCTGCTGGTGAGTGATGGAACCTGAATTTGTCTGACTGCAGAACATAGCGTCTTAACCACTCTAAAATCTATGTCAGTCCAGAGAATACTGGCCTGCTTAACATGGCATCAGAACATTGAACATAATGATCCAATTTTGCCACACGCAGAGGAGCCCACATGTCTCCCTCAGGCTGGAGATGATGTGGTAGGCTTTGGGGGCTTACATGTATTGCATTTGTGGTTAGACCTCCATGCCTTGGATAAATAGTGGCTAACCCCACCATTACTATAGTCTGGTTTAGCCTGAAACCAGGCTCCAACCCTAGCCTCTACTAAACAAAACCCTTTAATTCAATTTATCGATGGACTGTGAAGACACCAGACTCCATTGGAACAATCCTGGGAGGCTGCTCTGAGCTCTGCCCTTCCCATTAGAGGCTGTAAGTTTGTGCAAACAACCATAAAATTAAACCCACCCAGGGAGGGACATTGATTTCCAATTGGCATAGTTCGCCAGATGCTGTTTGGTCTAAGAACTGCTTGACCTCTACTAGTGACGCCACCTGCCCTTGGCTTTACAGGGTGTGTTCCCAGCAGGGAAGGCCTCTCCACTAATGCTTGCCACTGGAACTTGGGCTGAAGGCATGGTGGGTTCCCCATATGTTGCCGGGAAGAGGCCAGCCACACCCGGGTTTGGATTCACCCTCTTATCCAACCCTGGGACTAAAGCTGCCCCCAGGAGATTACAGATGCTCCCACCCCCAACTAATTAAATAGGTGGCCTCCTGCTGCTAAAAGGGAATGAGGGCGGAAAGACAGAGGATGCCTGATTTAACTACGACCTGGGTAAGTAGCTCAGCCGCTGGACCCAGAAATCACCCATGCGTGCCTAAACAGTCTCTAATGGGTTAGGGTGGTTCCTATGCCTGAGACCTGGAGTTCTGTTTATTCTCAGCCTGCTTTATAGTTTTCAAATCTCATAGTCCAAAACGTTTATTACAGAAGCTTTACACGTTATTAAAAACAAAATTATCTATTAATGAGTGTATCTTACAATTGATATTACACACTAATCCTTGTGTTAAAGTACTGGAATAAAAGTGACTATACAAAGACACTATTTTTTTCTCCTGAGACAACCTGAAGATGATTCTTCTACTTCATACCCACACACACGCGTGCGTGCACACACACGTACGCAAAGAGCAGGCTTCTGGGTTCAAAGCTGTCTGCCTAAATTACTAGTGCTACATCTAAATGTCCATGCAATTATGTTTATTTAGAAGCTAAAATCATGGCTTGGATTAAGGAAAGAAACCTTTCAGAGTTTCTCGGGAGTTCAGCCTACAAGTGAGTTGTTAGTTGCTCTGTTTTCCATTCTGTTTTTGCTACGAATCAGTTAAAAGGAAAGAGGACCTGAGAGGCAAAGAGGAAGACAGTTGTGATAATAGGAAATTGGTCTAAATTAAAATGATACTAAGTCACAGCACAACTTGGCCTCTTAGCCACCAACTTTTGACATTCTAATTAGGGTAAATGGTTATGCAAATCTAGTCTGTCCCTCCTGTCCCCCCTAGCCAGAGTGCCTGTGATTGTTTAGGTGAGGACTGTTGATGGCATAATTAAAGCTCTCCTAAAAATTAATTGGGAATTGGAGGACAACCTCCAAAGATGCCCTAATTTGTGGTCAGCCCGGCACAGCTGTTCTTTTGTCCTGCCCGCCACCAGGACGCCTCGAGTTTCCCCATCAAGTATAATAGAATGTGACACTCGAGGTGTTCTCAAGCCTTGGTCCACAAGATGGAGTGGAAGACAGACCAACAGGAGTCCGCAGCACCCAGGGTCACCTCCTGGATAGGTTCAACTGAGGAAACAGGGTTTCAGGTGAATCCAAACACAGAACACAAAACACTTGGGGTTGGGGGTGTATATGAAACAAAACTGGTCATGAGTTGATAAACATCAAAGCTGCATAATATAGAGTGGAAGGGACTGGGAGGAGTAATTATGGTATTTCTTTGCTTTTGTGCACTTTTGAAATTTTCCATAATACAAAAAATTTAATGCATACACTACTTTTAAATTAAACAAGGAGGCCACAAGACTGAGGTGGTTCTAATGCCTTAGCCCCCTGTATAAGCAAACCAAGACCTAAGCCTGTAAATGCCTCGAGGTTGAGAAACCAAAACCTAAGGACAACCAGTCATAAACAGCCAACTAGGCTTTCACAAATAATGCAGCTCCTTAAGCTATAGCCAATCAAATAATTTACTTGCTCTGCTTCCAAGTCTTTTCTGTAAACGTTTGGCCCATAACTCCTGTTGGTGGAGCATTTCTAACCACTTTCTGGTTTAGCACTGCCAGATTGGGATTGATTTTTTGCTCAAACTCTTGAAATTTTTACTATGCCTCAGTTTATCTTTTAAATACCATGTGTAAATGCCATCATGAGGAGGAAGTTTTTGGTAGCCAAAATCAACTTCTGGTTTTACTCTTAAAGGAGAAGAGTTAGAATAACTAATCCTAAAAATGGGTATGCTGTACCTTTTTTTTTTTTTTTTCAAGATTTTACTTATTTATCAAGAGACAGAGAGGGAGAGTGGGGAGAGGAGCAGAGAAAGAGGGAAAGAGAGAATCTCAGGCAGACTCAGGGCTCAATCTCATGACCCTGAGGTCATGACATGAGCTGCCACCCAGATGCCCCTGTTCTAGTATTTCTTATCAAATCCAACACATCCCCACATCCAGCCCTGACTCTTCCTAGCTTTGCCCTAGCTGGGAATGAAGAGCAAAGACTGAGGAAAGACTAGGAGAGAAATGGGGCGAGGTGAGAGATGGACAAGGGGAAACTGGCTGAGTGGGTGTCAAGAGTGAGATCCCCAGGGGAGCCTGGGTGGCACAGTATGTTAGGTGTCCAACTCTTGATTTTGGCTCAGGTCATAGTCTCAGAGTCATGAGATTGAGCTCCACTTCAGTCTCCATGCGCTGCTTAAGATCCTCTCCCTTTAAGAAAGAAAGGGAGGGGCACTTGGGTGGCTCAGTCATTAAGCGTCTACCTTCAGCTAAGGTCATGATCCCAGGGTCCTGGGATCCAGCCCCAGATCGGGCTCCCTGCTTAGCGGGAAGCCTGCCTCTTCTTCTCCCGCTCCCCCTGCTTGTGTTCCCTCTCTTGCTGTCTCTCTCTATCTCTCACATCTTTTTAAAAAGGGGTGGAGGGAAGTGAGATCCCCAGATAATCTACCCAAAGGAGAATTGAGAGTTGATTATGAATGAATTCCATGTCATTAAAAAAAAAAAAAATACAATCCCATTTGACTTAAAAAAAAAAAAAAAAAAAAAGCTTGGAGTGCCTGGGTTGCTCAGTCAGTTGAGCATCTGACTCTTGGTTTTGGCTCAGGTCATGATCTCAGGGTTGTGAGATTGAGCCCCACAAAGGGCTCTGCACTTACCAAAAGTCTGCTTGGGATTCTCTCTGTCCCTTTTCCTCTGCCTCTTCTCCCCTACAAATAGATGAATAAATCTTAAAAAAAAAAAAAAAAAAAAAAAAAAAA
>PISX010020900.1:0-34809 GCA_004024625.1 Mellivora capensis | reverse complement strand
GTTAAGTGAACTTGGTCTTGGCTGGATTTCTTTTGATCTTCTCGGGGAGGGGCCTGTTGTAGTGATTCTCAAGTGTCTTTGCCCGAGGCAGAGCTGCACCGCCCTTACCAGGGGCCGGGCTGAGTAATCCGCTCGGTTTCGCTTTCGGGAGCTTTTGTTCCCTGAGCGCTTTCCGTAGAGTCCGGAGGACGGGGATGAAGATGGCGGCCTCCTAGTCTCCGGCCCGGAAGAGCTGAGATTCGGGGCTCCACTCCTCAGAGAAAAGCCCTGGACCACCCACGTCTTCCTCGCCTCTGGCCGCGCTCCGAGCTTACCCAGCCTGCGACCGGTTCAAGGTAACCCCGAGCTGAGAGCTCACTCCTCGGCTCTGTCTCTGTAGCCGGCTTCCCGCTCCGATACCTGCTAGCTCTGCAACACTCAGACACCCTTCTGTGACGCTGCGGGACCTGGGGCAACGCTGACCCCGCGTGGGCTTCACCCCGATTTAGCCTCTGGAGCGATGTCCCTCCGTGGAGCAGACTTTTAAAAGTCCCGATTTAGTGCTCTGCTGCTCCGCCGCTTGCCGCTTGCCGGGAGCCGGCCCCTCCCCCGTGGTCTATCCTCCCGTCGCTTTCGATTCACTTCTCCGCCAGTCCTACCTTTCAGAAAGTGGTCGATTTCCTGTTTCCAGAATTGCTGTTCTTCCTCTCTTCGATCTCCTGTTGGATTTGTAGGTGTTCGCAGTGGTTTGATAAGCTATATAGCTGATCTCCTGCTGCCTGATGACGTCTCAGCTGCTACTTCTCCGCCATCTTGCTCCTCCTCCTGTTGGTGATAAAATTTTTATTTGAGGTCTCAGTACCTCCTCTTCGGACTTCACCAGCGGAACCCCATATAAGCCCCTACCTCTTTGCTTCACGCGCAACTTCCCGACTCTCTTTCCCCCAGAGTCGCGGAACCTCGCCCGAGGGTGCTTGTAATAAAGCCGGTCCTCGAATGCTCAAAAAAAAAAAAATTTTTTTTATTTGAATGTGTTTGCTTAGGTTCCCATTGAAGATTATTTTCATTGATTATGAAATTCTAGGTTGGCACTTTCTTAGCATATTATGACATTATTTTACTGCTTCATCATTTATTTTGAAGAAGGTAGCCATCAGTCTAACAGCCACTACCTGGAAGATTTTTTCTTTTCTATTCACTTTTAGGACCTTTTTTCTCTAGGGCTCTTCAGCTTCATTGTGTATCTAGATACAGATTTCTTTTTAATTCTTTTGGCATTTATTATTAATATGAGCATTTGTACTAAGAGTTGTAGAAAATTCTTAAGCAACATCTTCACATATTCTTTTCTGTTTACTCTTTCTTAAATTCCAGTTAAATGAATTTATTCATTTTGTCTCTTAACCACTTTTGTGTTTTCTTATCTTGAAGTTACTTCCTTTGTAATCCTCAGATTTTTTTCTAGTTTACTATTTTTTTTAGTTGTGTTTAATTTGCTGTTGAATCCTTTGAGTTCTAAATTATATATATATTTAAAGATTTCTTTATTTTTAGAGGGTGTGCAAGAGTGAGCAAGTGTGAGTGGAGGGAGGGGCAGAGGGAGAGGGAGAAAAATCCCAAGCAGATGTCCTCCTGAGCAGAGAGCTCATTTGGGGCTTGATCGCACCACCCTGAGATCATGACCTGAGCCGAAATGGTGTGGATGCTTAACTGACTGAGCCACCCAGAAGCCCCTAAATTATATTTATTTCTAGAATTCTGTTTTGGCTCTTTATTTTTATTTTTTAAAAGATTTTATTTATTTATTTATTTATTTGACAGAGAGATCACAAGTAGGTGGAGAGGCAGGCAGAGAGAGAGGAGGAAGAAGGCTCCCTGCTGAGGGAGAGTCCGATGCAGGGCTTGATCCCAGGACCCTGAGATCATGACCCGAGCCGAAGGCAGAGGCTTTAACCCACTGAGCTACCAGGTGCCCTGTTTTGGCTCTTTAAAAATCTGGTTGAGTATGCTTTATCGTCTTATTCCTTTTTCCTATCTATAAGATTTCTTTGTATTTAACATATTAAATAAAGTTTAGTAATCAGATTTTTTTTTCCCCCCCTAGAGTGACTTTGCTGAAAGTTGTTTCTGTAGACTTTGATTTCTGGTACTTCATTTCTGATTTTGTGGCTTTTGTCTGTGAGCTGCTTATTTTTATCTGACATTTCCTAGAGTAATGGTTTGTGTGATGGACTGAGGTTCAGTACTGCAGAGAGTTGTGCATTTGATAGTACTAGTCCATTGTAGCCACTACTCTGGACCACTTTCAACTGAACTGATAATTTGGGCTACACAAATGTGAATTCAAGCTGCAGACCATTGTGAACACCAGTAAACCTCAAAAGAGATTTCTGTTTAATGAAATTGCAGATTTTATCTTGGGTGCTTTATAGTAGACTGAAAATAACCCATCCCTCAAAATGTCCATATCTTCATCCCTGGGACTTATAAACATTACCTTATATGACAGAAGGGACTTTGCAGATATAAATCTATTCAGTTGATTGAGATGAAAAGATTATCCTCGATTACGAAGGTGGGCCCAATGTAAATACAGGCTATCTATAAGAGGGACAAGAGGGACACAGGAGGAATCAGAGCTAGAGAAGAGGATATATGATGATGGAAACGGCAGGTTAGGGTGATGATGTGAGCCAGGAAATACAGTAGGTCTCTACGCTGTCAACACCCTGCTTTTACATTTTGAGACCTCCACACTTGTAAAATAATGTCTTGTAAGCACCTAGGTTTATGGTAACTTGTTGCAGCCAGCAATACAGAACATGTTGCACCCCTTTTCACTAATTTTTGTGCTGTTATGATGAGGGATGAATGACCTTCGGGATTCAGCTTTTTCAGACAGTCTTTTGTGAAGTTATTCACTTTGGGTGAGCCCCAGGCTTGAATTTTTCTTGTGGCACTCTGTGCAGCCATCAGCAGGAAGCTGTAGGGTCCAGAGCTCAGCAGAGTCTTTGTGGTAGAAAGGAACTTTGGTACCCCTCTCCCAGTTACATTTTATTTTTGGCACCTGAAGATTTTTCATCCTTTTTTGCCAGTTCAGCAATGCTTTTTACAAAATGTGTTTTAAATATTTTATCCAGCCGTTTAGCTATTTCAGGTAGGTGGGTTTTTCAGGGTATGTAGTCATACAATTGGAAATAGAAATCTAGGGAGGCTCTTATATTAATTTACCATTCTCCCACCCCCCGCAATAGAGGATACCCAGGATTCATCATTTCAGATCTTCCTCCCTGGTCCTCTGAAGCCTGGAAATTTTAAAGTCAGAATTTCTTACTGAGTCTCTTATCTAGAAAGAGAGAACCTAAAAACTAATGACTTCTATCATAGGCTTGTTAGAGACTATTATTCTAATAATTCATTATCTGGTACTTAGAGAGTATTTCTTGGGAAGGAAGAATTTGGCAGCCATGTTTGCCTTGAATAAATGATTATTGAGACTGACCCTGTTTATACACGTGTATCATGGTTATCTGGAAGGTAGTTTTTAAAAGCTTCTAGTAGTTTGCTTTTTATTTTCTAAATGCAAAAGAGTCTGAAGTAGGGATATGAGTTGCACCTGCTGTTGTACCTCTCAGCTTTTTTTTTTTTTTTTTTCCATTGTGTGGGTTCTCTCCTAATTTATTTAGGACTTTTCTATTCCTAAATCTGTCAGGGGGGAAAAGAACTTGGAAATCCTTGAAGGAGAAGCGAGGCAAGGATGGGAGCGAGGGATGAGGGACAGCAAATAAATCAGCTAGTTGTTTTTCCAATCCCAGCTTGAATCATTTCCCTTAATATGGAGAACTTGGTTTCTTTTCGTATCTAGCATACCTTAAAGCCAGGCATAATACTGCTGAGAGTTAGATTTCAAACATTTTTTTCTTTTTTCCTATAATAGTATTGGTTTGGTAATGGTTTTAATAAAGTCACTGTGGTTGAGTTACAGATAATACATTTTTTGAAAGTGCATTTATTATAAGAATGTCAAGACAGGCCATGAAAATGGTTGAGAAATGGAGGAAGAAACCTATTAATACTTGCATAGAGTCAGAATGTTCTCTTTTTTTAAATATAAGCAGCAAAAGCCAAATGTGTGGTATTAGATTGCAGAGAGTTTAGTGACATAAATTGGGAACATGGAAACAATGGGAATAATTTTGGTGAATTCTAAGGGAATTTTTCTGGGAATCAAGGTGATGAGAAGATGTGCTATAGTTAAAATGTGTGTATATCAATGAAATTTTGGGGAAACAAATTTGAGCTTATAGTTTGTTTCATCATTATCAGGAAAGCAACTACATTCTCAACTGACTATTGAAGCATTTTGAAAAAATTGTTGTTGTAGCAACTACATATAGTTCTTTAAAAACACTATGATTACTGACTCTTAATCTTGTTCTGCATTGAATATAAACATTTATATAAAAATTTTGATTTTCAAAGGCATAAGTTGATTTAAGCTCACCTAGAGAACCATTATTAACTGGAAAAAATTAGTTTTCTGATTTTTATATTTTCTTTGTATCTACTTCATCTTTTTAGATTTATTTCTCAAGCAGCTCTATTTCTAGTATTTTATAATGCTGAACGTAATACTCATATATTACTGCTGGTTAGGAAAAATGTTTCATTTGGCATATTATTTATGATTTGAGGTAATCAAAACTGAAAGCAGTAGCTAGGAAAGGGCTTTAGATAATAGTAATGTTTTTACTGTTTTTTGTATTCCCTTCTTACTACAGTTTAAATTTTGTTTATTCTTGAACTAGTTTTGCACCCTAACCAAGTATCTTTGGAGTTGGTGTGGCTAATTCAGAGCCATAAGTTGAATTACTGTGAAATTGTTCCTTCTGACCTGCACTACTTGGTGATTTTCAGATGATAAGAACTTTTTGGAGATAGTGCCGCTTCCCCTTTTCATCTCTGAATCAGAGTAACTGTTAGAATGGGAGCACCTTCAGCAAATCCTCCTTACCTAGTTTTCTGGCTTACCTCACATCTCCGTTCTTCCATATGGCACTGTTTAATAACCTTAGATGCTAACCCTTTAAGGCTAGTATAATGTACCAGTATATTTACTTCTCACAGTACTGCTTTTATATTTAACATGAGTCAGTTATAAGTGAAATTCCTGAATTCCAAGGCTAAAGAGAAACAGGTTACAGTCTCTTAAAGAGAAGAGCCTATTATTTACAGAGGAAATATGATTATTCTGGCATTGGGCTTTGCTTTATCTACAACAGGGAAAAAGCATCTACAGACTGTTGAGAGGCCGGGAATTCAAGAATCTTGTATATACCTAAGCTAGCATTCATCTGTAAGGGTAAATGAGGACCTCATTTACCCTTATAGATGGTCCTATATGTGGTCCTTATAGGACCTCTCAGCTTTTTTTTTTTTTTTTTTTGTGGTCCTATAAGGTCCTATAAGGACCTTTTTGGACACATAGGATTCATCGTCCATCTAAATCCTTATCTAAAGAAAATACATGGGGTATTAATTTAATCAAATGACAACTCAGAAGAACTTTTGAGATAGAGGACATGAGGAAAGCATTGTGAACAGGACTCTGGCTAAATATATATGATTAAATCTAAATTGGGCATTTGAAATAGAGGTGTTACATGAGAGTTCTTGAAATATCCAAGCTTATACTCTCAGGGAAAGCTTAATTACTGTATAAGCTTCTAGTTAATAGCATTTCACTAATCTAGGTTTTTAGGGCCAAGTGGGTGGAAAGTATGAGGGAGATAAACCCACTCTTCTCTGTAAATGTATTTTTTAAAGATCATATTTATTTTAGAGAGAGAGTGTCCGTGAGTAAGCAGGGAGGAGGGGAAGAGGCAGGGGCATAGAATCTCAGGCAGACTCCTGGCAGAGTACAGAGCTCAATGCAGGACTTGATCTTACCGTCATGAGATCATGATTGAGCTGAAATTAAGAGTCAGATGACTATCCAACTGAACCACCCAAATGCCCCTTTGCAATAAATATTTTTAAAGCACTATGTAGTTTCAGGCATTGAGGCAGACAGATTCAGTTAGAAGCACACATTCAGAGGTACATGAGATAATTTAAGAGTATTAAGTACTCTGAAAGAGATAAATGAGGATTGATCATATAGCAGTTGAGACGCGCTGGTAGCTTCTCTAGAATGAATGGGTGGGGAGTACTTCTTTAAAGGCAAAGACTTCAGATCTGAGACTTGAATGACAAGGAGGAAAGCAAACACACTGGGAAAAGGATGATCATTTGGTTCTGATCCCCTTACCTTCCAACTGTAAACGTCATACCTATGTTGATTCTGATGGCTGCCATGACCTGTGGGCAGCTGGGTTTAGTTATGACTGAGAGTCTCAGAATACTTGTACAGAATCTTCTTTTCAGTGGATTAAGTTTATTCCTGGAGTTGTAAAGCTATTGTATATGGAGAACTTTGCATTTCATGGTTTCCCCGATCTTTAAGAGGTGAGGGAGGATTAAGGGATGGGGATGTCTTTCCTGCCTCTGACACCTGAGTGCAGGAGACCAAAGAGCATGAAAGACTGTGAGAGGAGAATTGAGCTTGCTTTTATACCTCAGGTCCAAGAGGGTAGAGAGTTTTCTACCTTCTGCTTGTCGGCTTTCTACTTTTTAGGATACTTAAAAAAAAAAAAAAAGTCCGTAAGCCAATGAAGAAACCATTATCTTGGGTGCTTGGATGGCTCAGTTAAGTGTCTGGCTCTTGATTTAAGCTCAGGTCATGATCTCAGGGTTGTGGGGTTGAGCCTGCTGCATGCTCAGCAGGGAGTCTGCTTGAGATTCTCTCCTGCCTCCTACCTCCAGCACATGCACACTTTATTTCTCTAAAATAATTTTAAAAAATCTGTTAATAACCTAAGAGAGGCTCAGAAGGCAAAGAAATAAGCTGGACAATTACCAGAGTAAATAGTAAGGACATGATTAAAACTTGAATTAAACACTTAAGAATCAAATACAGTAGGGACAAGTGCTGCTTGGATCTAAAGCCATAATTTTTCCATCTGCACTATTAGTAGACTGTTGTTATAGCTTGAATGACCTGGAAAATTTCAAGTAACACATTAAAGCACAGAGCAAAAATAATGAGGACCATGAAGGGAAAAGATAAAAGACATGGAAAAGAGATATTGGAGTTGTAACCTGGATCAGCAATTCCAGAAGATAAAAATAGAACAGAGGCAATAATTAAAATAATAAGATAATAAAATTTACACAGACGGAACAGATATCTTGCAAAGCACCAGGCTGGGATACAACTTATCATATGTAACATCAGAAGTCAGAAAAGCATAGAATAACATTTACAAATGACAGAGTAAATGACTGTATCAACAAACTTACACTCAGCCAAGGAATCCTGCATCTCGTAAGGAAAAAGAAAGTTATTGGAGCCTGTGAAAGATGTCAGAGTATACAGTTAGGACAGTCTTGTCTGTGTTGTGCTACCAATCTCCAAATTTCCCTGGCTTAACACATAGAATATTACAATATTAACACAGAATATTATAAGAATGTTTCATATTCTTGGTATGCATTCTGCATAGGTGAACATGAGCATCTGCACGGGGACTCAGGCTGCTGAAAGATCTGTTTTAATGAATGCATTCAGGATAGCTGTAGTAGGTTTCTTCTGAGATCATTCCTTTCTTATCATTTCTGGTTACATTTTATTGACCATAACAAGTGGGTCATGTCCCCATGACTCACTTCAAAGGGAGCAGAGAAATGTAATTCTATGGTGTGCCTGGGAGGAAGAGAATCTGAATATTTATGAAAAAGTATTAATGGCTACCATAATGGATCACCTGTGTATTGTGTCTGAGGAAAATAATTGAGTTTGATCAAACAATAAATGTATCCATAGACCTCAAGCTGAAGAAAGATGAAAGAATAGTAAGAAGTGCTTCTTAGGTGTCCGCTTATATGTGTGCACCTGTATGTAGTTTGTAAATGTAAATGAATGAGGAAAATTAAGTGTTTAAAAATATTGGATTAGACACTCTTAGAAATTTTAATAAGTTTAAACTACTTCTGCAAAACCTAGTGTGTGCCAGTGAGTTTGGGAAATCAAAGAATTTTAGGGTACTTGGGAGAAGAAAAAGTGAGGGAAAGAAAGGAGTCACAGTAGGGAAGGAAAGAGAGGAAGAGTTACACTGTGGGCACAGTCTAGGTTACACTGCATCATGGAGGAAAGAGTTGGTGTCTTGTTTCAGGTAATTATGGAGTTAGATGTGTTTGCATGAGAACAGTCAGTAGTCACCAAAATAAAGTCAGGATTTCCACAGAAAGAAGAAAGCGTAGAATGATGAGCAGTTTAATCAAACTAGGAAAAAAATGTAGGGAAGGAAAAACACAAACTGTTAAGCATAAAAGAACAAGCCTAGAATAAGTATTTCTCATGTGACAGTATATGTGAATGGATCAATTTTTCCTGTGAGTTTCAGTTGTAAGACATAGCTCAAATCTGTCCTGTTCACAACTCCCCACCCCACCTACAAAATTACTAGTTGAACAGTAAGTAGGGAAAGAATGCTGGGCATTTTCAAACCAAAAGACATCAGAATTGATAATGCAAATAGTAAATGTGAAATTTCTTTTTTTTTTTTTTTTAAGATTTTATTTATTTGACAGACAGAGATTACAAGTAGGCAAGGGAGGCAGGCAGGGAGAGAGAGGAGGAAGCAGGCTCTCCATGGAGTAGAGAGCCTGATGTGGGGCTTGATCCCAGGACCCTGGGATCATGACCTGAGCCGAAAGCAGAGGCTTTAACCCACTGAGCCACCCAGGCGCCCCTAAATGTGAAATTTCTGGTTTAAAAGCATGAAATAGTGATATGATAGAATGATACAAGGCAAAATAAAGAATGAAGTTTCTATTTATAGACACACATGCCCACATGCAACACTGGTGGAAATGTAAGGCAAGTTCTTGAAGGCCATACTTAGGGAGAAAGCAAAAACCAGAAAGGGGAGGAAGCTGCAGAAGATGATTGCTCCAAGGCTATCTGTTGATTCTAGATCATTTACCAATTACGTGTAAGACCAGAATTTTATATACAGATACTCTCATAGGAAACTAAAGGACTTTGGATCAGAAAACAGATTATTTACAAAACATCTTAGCACTGATTTTTAAAAATTAACATATAATGTATTTATTTCAGGGGTACAGCTCTCTGATTCATCAGTCTTACGCAATTCACAGCACTCACCATAGCACATACCCTCCCCAATGTCCATCACCCAGCCACCCTATCCCTCCCCCACCCCCAGCAACCCTGTTTGTTTCCTGAGATTAAGAGTCTCTTACAGGGTTTGTCTCCCTCTCTGGTTTCATCTAGTTTCAATTTTTTTTTCTCTTCCCCTATGAACCTCTGCCTTGTTTCTCAAATTCCATGTATCAGTGCATTGATTTTCTAAGCCATGATCCCCACAGGGCGACATGATAGTAGCATGGTATTGCCCTGTAACACTGGAGAGGAACCTCAGAATCTGGAGACCCGAGGTTTACATAGAACGGCTGGCACGTTGGCTCATTCTCTCCTAGTTGGGGAGAGAGATGTGGGGTAAAAGGATAGGGAGATCTTTACTCTGAAATGTAAGGAAATGGCTCTGGAGGAGATAAATCTCTAAATCTTTTTGGGGCAATAGTGTCTGAAATTTCCAAGACATCTTTGGTATTCTGTTCTCCTTTAATAAAGTTTACCAGTGTTCTTACTTCAAAAAGCCCAAACTCTGCAGAAATGAGGGATTATTCATGGAAAATTGTCTTGAATCAGGCTCGTTGGGGTGCCTGAGTGGCTTAGTTGGTTAAGTGTCTGCTTTTGGCTCAGGTCGTGATCTTGGGGTCCTGGGATGAAGCCCTGCATTGGGTTCTCTGCTTAGTGGGAAAGCAGCTTCTCCTCTGCCCCTACTCCTCTCTTTTGAGCTCTCTCTATTTCTCAAATGAAATCTTGTTTTTTAAAATAAAATAAAATTTTATTTATTTGACAGCATGGGAGAGCACAAGCAGGGGAAGAAGCAGAGGGAGAGGGAGAGAAGCAGGCTCTCCCGAGCAAGGAGCCTGATGCCAGGCTCATCCCAGGACCCTGAGATCATGACCTGAGCCGAAGGCAGATGCTTAACCAACTGAACCACCCAGGTGCCCCTCAAATAAATAAAATTTAAGAAACCCCACAAAAACAGGCTGGTTATGCCCTGAAATGCATAGGAAGAACAAAACGTTTCTTGAGGAATGCACTTTAAACCTAGATTGAAAGAATATTCAGTGATAATTTTCCAAATAAGATAAGCTTATAATCTATTAAGAAACAAAAGACACTACCATGGATTACCCAAACAGCAAGTTATGAATGAAAAATCAAAGTTTGCAGGTAATAGAATTCATGTATGTGTATATATATATATATGTGTATACAATATAAACTATGAATGTCTAATGTTTAAAGAAACAAAAAAGATATATTTAAGATCGAATAATAAGGAACCATCAAAAAGAACCAATCAGGTGGTAAAATACAGAGTTTATAGAAAAGGTCAAATAACTGAAATGAAAATTTTATCGGATAGTTTAAACAGAAATTTAGATAGTTGAAAAAAGAATTAACCATGAACAGAATTAATAGCAGAGCAACAAAGCAATGGGAAATATAACTTCTAAAAAAGATTAAGTAGAAGTTAGTTTATTAATAGAAATCCAGGAGGAACAAAGGAGGACAGGAGAAAGTATGTGTTGGGAGCTAATGGCTGGGAATTTTTTAGAATAGCTGAAAGATACTTTTTCTCAGACTCACATGTCTACTTATTTACCGTTTTCTAAAACATTGTGTAGAAAAACTACAGAGCAGCCAAAGGGAGAAATAAGGGATGACAGGTTGCAGGCTTGGTTTGGATTTGCATTGCTGTTCCAGAGTACAAAAATATCTTCAAAGGGCTAATAGAAGAGAAAAAAAAGATAAAGCACTAAGTAAATCACTTTTCAAGAACAAGGGCAAAATAAATATTTTAAAGAAATAAAATTGGATGTCTATGCCAGTTTTTCATATATCTAAAACTTCAGAAAGAAACACAATTATTACAGAAGCAAGCATCAGGAACACAAAAAGGAATGGCTAGGAAAGAAACCTGTAAATGGCAAATATAAACAAACACTGATTATATAAGATAAAAACATTTCTGTCAGTTTTAAAAACAAGATAGAATACGGGTAGACATAACATACTGGGTAAGGTAGTAGACCAGAGCTAAAAGTTAAAGCATTTAAAGTTTGGCATACCATATAGTAGAAGGGATAAAAGTACTGATTCTGTATTTATAAAAGTTACCTGTGCTTACTGAATTATTTTAGGGCAGTTCTGAGAGAATAGAAACAGAATAAAAATAAGTAAATAAATGAAGTGTAGAACTCAAAAGATGACTGAAAAGGAAGAAAACAGCAAAAGAGCAGAGCAAGTAAAAAGCATTGTGTTAGAAATGAATCCATATGTTAGGAATAACCATATATATATATATCCCAATTTAAAGGACAAAAATTAGACTTAAAAATAGACCCAGTAGAGCTCTCGTGGACATAGCTAAAACATTGGTGTACAGAGGTTGGAAATGAAAGGAATGGAGATAAGAAGGCTTGTATATTCAAATACAACAGAATGCAGTTTTTAAAACTGATACTGTTAGAGATAGAGGATCATGCTCCATATTGATGAAAGATTGAAATTCATAGAAGATAAAATTGAATGTACATATAGTTAATAGCTTGAAAATATGAAAAGCAAAAATTGGCAAGCACAAAGAAAATGATTTTGATGATGATATTGGGAGACTCCAATACAACTGTTTCTGTAAATGTTAAGCAGAAAATATATTAGGACCTAAAAGATTTGAACAGTGCAATTAGCAGTATTGATCTAGTAGACATATATGGAATGCTGCAGAAAACAATTGAATACATGTATTTCTCAAGCACATAGGAAACACTTAAGTAAAATGACCATTTAGGAGGCCATGTGCCATCAATATATTTGAAATGACCGAGATTTTAGAGACTGCACTTTCTTACCACAATGTAATTAATCTAAAATGGCTAACATAAAGATTACTAAAAACTCCCATGACAGAGAATGCTAATTATTTTCCAGTATCCATTGCCCCTTCTTACTTCAGGAGTAGAACTCTGTATTTAGCTGGGAACATGGTGGTTCCGCCCACCTTGCAACTAGGTCTAGAGATTGTTTTGAACTCTCCCCCCCCCCCCCCCCGCCTTGTGCATGGGCTGGAATGTAAGTCGAGTGTGGGTGAGGTAACCTTCCTCTGCTAAGGAGGGTGGCTACCTAGGTTTTGGGAGAGCAATAAAATGGTTGGGCTCATTGAGCAGAACAGTCCCTTCAATCTAGTTTGCTCACCTATCTCTGAAAGAGAAGTAAAATCCCATCTTTCTTTTTCTTTCTTTTTTTTTTTTTTTTTTGCTTATTTTTAGGTTAAGCTATAGCAGCTTATGTCATAATTCAAGTTCCCACGTATATGAAAACTAAAAAAAACCCAAACCTTCTAAACAATTCATAAATTGAAGAAATTGTAATGGAAACTAGACTATACATAGAACTAAAAAGTAAGGAAGAAAGTAGGTATATACCTTCCTGTGTGTGGGATGCCACTAAAGCAGTATTTATAGTCTTTATAGTATTTATAGTTTTAAGTGCCTGCCCGGTAGAAAAGAAAGACTGAAATTTAATAAACTCTCCTCCTCAGATCACTTCCTTACTTTGCTCAGTCAGACACCTTGTGCTGGACATTGCACTACGTGGAGGCCCTTTTCCCTTTGCTGGGACTCTGGTATTACTCTTTGAGCTGCCTCAGATGTTCTCTTTGCTCTGCTCTACCTTATGGCTTTAGAACTGGATTTTTCACAATTGGAAGGGAAGGGAGAGGAAGGAATGGGAAAAAGAGGAGCAGTAAACCCACCTCTTCATTGTTCCCTCATTCCCCCACCCCCACAGGGCCAAATAAGCTCTTAGCAAAATCTGAAAGGTATTAGAAAATAGGAAAATTATAAGCCAATTCTTCATGACCATAGATGCAAAATATCTAAGTGAAATATTTTTTTAGCTGAATCAAAATACTATTTTAATAGGACATGAAATAGATCATGAACAAGTTGAGCTTATATAAGGAATTCAGTATTCACTTGGTATTAGAAACAGTCAGTGTAATGCATCATGTTCAAAGGATAATTGGCAAAAATCCTATAATCCCAATAGGTGCAGGAATGGCATTTGTCATACTTCAGTATCTGTCCAGAGTAAAAAATTTAGCAAACTAGAAAGAGAAGGAAACTTCCTTAATCTGATAAGAGTATCTAAAAAATTCCACAGTAGACCAAACACATGCAAAGATATTCAACATCACTAATCAACAGGGAAATTCAAAGAAAAATCACCATGAGATCATCTCCCACCGATCAGTTTGGCTAAAATCAAAACCACAAGAAATACCAGGTATTGACAAGTATGTGGAGAAAAGGAGTTCTTGTACATTGTTGGTGGGAAGGCAAGCTGGTGCAGCCACTGTGGAAAACAATATGGAGGTTCCTCAAATTGGAATTATCATATGATCCAGTAAATTCACTACAGGGTATTTATCCCCCAAAGACAAAAACACTAAGATATATATGTACCCCAAACTTTATTGCAGCCTTATTTACAATAGCCTAGATATGGAAGCAGCCTCAGTGTCCATGAATAGATAAATGAGTAAAGTGTCTGAATAGATAAATGAGTAGATAAAGATGTGGTGTATATACAATGGAATAATATTCAGCCATAAAGAATGAAATCTTGCTATTTGCAACATGGATAGATCTAGAGGGTATAATGCTAAGTGAAGTAAGTCAGAAAGACAAATACTTTGTTTTCACTCATATGTGGAATTTAAGAAACAAATGAACAAAAAGTCTGAAAAAACCCTTTTAAATAAAGGGAACAAACTGGTAGTTGCCAGAAGGGAGGTGGGTGGGTAGATGGGTAAAATAGGTGACGGGGATTAAGAATAAGTATACTTATTGTGAGGAATGCTGAGTAATGTATAGAATTAGAGAATTATTGAATCATCTTAGCTTCAGGTATGCAATATAATAGTATGTTACATTTGAATGAGAAAATATATTTTTCTAAGAATATATTTTCTAAGTACCTGGTTTTTTAAAAAGTCTTTAAATATATTTATTATTTAATCTTCTTGCTTAAGTTATCACAAATCCCTTAGGAGAACAAGGTAGATGGAGGAAATTAAAGATGGCTACAAATTTTTTGTATTTACTAATCTTTAGAGCCTAGTTCTTCTCCTCTTGAATCTGGGCTGGACTTAGTGACTTGTTGGACCAGAATATGGTGGGAGTGATAGACTGGGACTTCTGAGGCTAGATCATATAAAACCTTGCATCATTTACTTGGGCTTCTTGTGGACACTGTCTTTGGGAGTTCTGAGCCATAATGTAAGTCCTCAAGTTGAAGGCCCCTGCGACCTTCAGTACTGGAGAGGACACAGAGGTGTTCAGGTGAACAGTGCAAACTGTCAAGTCTAACTATCTGTGTCAAGGTGTCAGACATGGGAGTGAAGCCATCTTAAACTCTCTTGATCAGCTCATCACCTAGCTAACTCCTGTTGAGTAACCTTTGTCAGTTTCACATGAACAATTGCTGATCTGAGCTCTGCCTGAATTCTTGACCCACAGGACAATGAAATATAATTAAAACATTAAGTCACTGAGACACCTGGGTGGCTCAGTTCAGTTGAATGTCTGCCTTCGGCTTGGGTCATGATCCCAGAGTCCTGGGATTGAGTCCCCACATTGGATTCCTTGCTTAGTGGGGAGCCTGCTTCTCCCTCTGCCTGCTGCTCTCCCTGCTTGTGTGTGCACATGCACAATCTCGCTACCTCTGACAAATATAAATTAGAAAAAAAAAGACTAAGTCACTAATTTCTGTATAACTCCTTTCACAACAAAAGTTAACCAGAATATGTGTAAACAAAGGAGTAAGTCCAAAAAATGTAGCTTCTAAATAGATACATGGATACTTTCTATTTAAATTTTCTTATGCCTTTTCTCTTAATTCTTCATGAATTCCTATAATTTTTTTAAAATTCAAGTTTACTCAGCTGGACTAAATTTTATTGTACCAGTGTGCAGAATTAGAATAATTCTTCTTACAATGACCGTGTGTTTCTACTTAAATGTGAATTTTCCCCAAAAAGGGCTTAAACCTAGAGTTTAATAAGTGTTCCTTGATTAAACTCATTCACTGTTCATTTCTTGAAATGCAAGGTTAGACTGAACAGAAAGAAGACATAAGCCTGATAATGATTTCTCATGTTAGAAATGATTTAAATTAGTTCATCTGTAGGATCCACTGAGGCTAGGCCTGTTGAGATAAATGTGTCTCTAATTATGTGTTTAATATCCTAGACAGGATGTGTTGATCTCTCTGTCAGATGATTTAGCTGAATATATTGTTCAAATATTTCCCTTAAAATACAGAGCATCCAAGTCGAGAAGTAATGCATGATAGATTTTTGAGGCTTGATGAGATAAACAATGTTTATTTAATTCTTTAAAATCTTCAGAATAGCTGAAACACAAAAAATGACTTTTTGATAATGTGGAGACTTATAATCAGGTGGAAATACTCAAAGTTCCTGGAATCGTGTCTGGTTTGATTTTAATTATAGATGACCTTGGATAGAAAACTCCTTAGAGGTTTTGTATATACAATCTGGTGTAGCAGAAACGGTCCAAATATGAAGGTCCAGGTGCTTGGGCTTTGGTCTTGTCTTCATATTATTTTCCATATCATTTGGCTTTAGGAAAATGCTCCTTGTCCCCTAGCTCCAGGCTTTAGTTTTCTCATATGTCAAGTGAAGAGGGTTGGCTTAGCATCAGAAAGATTGGGAGACACGGGAGAAAGCTGAGGAGCCACATGGTTTAACATCTTCATTTTGCAGGTGAGGAAATAGACCCTTCCTGTATAGAGGTGACTACATAATTAATAACCAAACTGAGATATTTTGAGAGTGAGATGGGGCCCTAAAATAATGAAAATCCTATAAGAGGAACATCTTAATTTTGTGGATAAAAATTGTTAAATTGGTAGGTCTATACTATAGCTCTGTCCAAAAACTTACCAAGAATAAGATTATGCTTGGGGCGCCTGGGTGGCTCAGTGGGTGGAAGCATCTGCCTTTGGCTCAGGTCGTCATCCTGGGATAAAGCCCCACATCAGGCTCTCTGCTCAGCAGAGGGAGCCTGCTTTCCTTCCTCTCTCTCTGCCTGCCTTTCTGCCTACTTGTGATCTCTGTCAAATAAGTAAGTACAATCTTAAGAAAAAAAAAAAAAAGATTATGCTTAAAATTGTATACCAGTGTATATTAAAACAAGAAGTCTTCATGTTCATAATATAAATATTAGAACTAACAAGATAATCTTGCTATATTTATTAATCAGTTTCTTAGATGAATCTGCCTCTAATAGATCAGTGGTATAACTTCTAAGGAAAAAACATTCCTCCCAAATTGTCTTATTAGTTTTCTCATAAGATTAAGCTGCATATCAAGGATAATGGGTTTTATAGATGGTGGCAGAATTTTGAGTCTAGCATTTTTCTGTAGGTTCAGGAATAAAAATATAAATAAAAAATCTTGAAATTAGGGTGTTCATTGGAAGATTCCTCCCACAGTGTAGGATAATCTAAGACACAATTCTCAGTTAAAGCCTGCCCACTATTTAGTTCTCATCATTTTTCAGTACTTCCTTAATTGCATAGGGCCAATTTCAATTCTTACTGTGTGTAAGATTTGTTTTCAATAATTACAACTACCTAAAATCTTCAAAAGCTGAAATTTCTTGATGTTCCATTTACTAGTACTTTGATTAAATATTTCCAACTGATCTAAAGAAAATGTAAATGACATTTAGATGATCAGAAGAAAGTCACTGTTGGACATATAACTTAGTTCTCTAATTTATATTTAAGTGGTACAATTATTACTATGATCTGGCTGGTGATGGTCGACAAAAAGAGACCAAGCATGTACTGCCCTGAATATATTTTTGTATTTAACATAGGCGTTATTAAAAACATTCTGTGTCAGTTAGTCTGTCTTAGCAGTCCGCCAACTTTTTCTGTAAAGAGCCAGGTAGAGTGTTTTAGACCCAGTGGGCTAAGACCCAGAGGGTCTCTGCTGTAACCCTCAGCTTTGGGACTGGAGCAGGAGAACAGTCATAGACCAGTAACCAAATAGGCATGGTTTGCATGTATTAATTTCCAGGACTCCTGTAACAAAGTACTACCAACTGGGGGGCTTAAAACAACACATTTATTCCCTCACATTTTTGGAAGGTGCATATCCTCAATAAAGATGTTGGCATGGTTGGTTCCTTCTCTAGATTCTGAGAGAGAATCTGTTCTGTGTGTCTCCCAGCTTCTGCAGGTGGTGGTTGGCAGTATTTGGCATTCCTTCTTCATGGCAGCTTACGTGCTCCGTTCTCTGCCTCTGTGCTATGGTGTTCTCCCAGTGTGTCCATGTCTGCGTCTCTGGGACTGTGTGCAGATTTCCTTCTTGTAAAGATACCAGTTACTGGATTAGGAATCATCCTCGTCCAATAGGACATCATCTTGACCTGATTACACCTGTGAAGCTCTCCTTCCCAAGTAAGGTCACATTCATAGGCAGTTGGGATTAAGACTTGAATATATCTGAACTTTAAAACAGTAAAGTATTTGTAAATTTTCCCGTGTACAGATTTTATCTTGATGGGTAGACTATTTCATCTTATTAGGTACAGTTATAAATGATACAGGCTTTGCAGCCTATTTCAAGTGCATTTCTGCTCTTAAATGTCTCAATTTAGGAGGCATGTTTTTAACTATAATGCTACATCCACTAAAATTTGTATTCACATCATCATGGCAAACAAATACTTCTACGTGTATCCATTAACTTTGTAACTGAATTTCAGTAGAATTCATAATTTTAAATGTTTTATGAAATAAATCTTCAAGAGCTTTTCTTAAGTTACTTGAAATGGATAAAGAACTTGAACCATGATTAGAGTTAACTGATTTTTGATATTTTGTATTATGTGGTACATCTGTTAAATCTGATGGCCAATATTGATAATTGTCATTAACTGTAGTGCATAGTTCACATTAAGGTTCACAGTCTGGGTTGTAGTATTCTTTGGGTTTTGACATTCATATAATGACATGTATCCACTATTGCTGTTTGATGCAGAAGAGTTTGACCATCTTAAAAATCCCTTGTTCTTAGTGTTTCCCTTTGTTAACTGATTTTTAAAAACCGTCTAATGATACTGGTGTAAGACTGGCAATCATTGAATTGTTTATTTTTCTACTGGAACTAAAGCATTAATAGCTATTGCTGCCTTTTTTTTTGGCACAAGAAAACTTGGAACTGAAAATAAGCAAAATTAGAAGAATAGCCTTTCGACTGTGGTGATGGGGTAACAGGGTGGTGGGCATTAAGAAGGGCACGGGTGTTGTTTGATACTGATGAATCCCTGAATTCTACCACTGAAACTAATGTTAATTAATGGAATTTAAGTAAAATAAAAATAAACTACAAACCCTGCTTCTCAGAGTAAACTCCTCTTGTATAGCTGAGTGTGTTATCATCCCCTCTAGACATTGCTTTATTGAAATAGTTAAAACTTCTGAAGTTGATACTGGCTCTTCAGTAAATTCTGGTCTTCTGATGTTTCCAAGGTTGCTGTTAACATGATAGCCCTCATGGGGGATGGTAAATGCTGATATTATACTTGATAACTAATCTTGACAAATGGAATTTATACCGAATTTCCATTAACCATGTACTTTAAAAAAATAATTGCTGAAAGATTAATTGAAGAAAAGTTATGAAACAAAAAAATAGTCCTACTTTATATACACAGTAAATAAGACCACATAGCAAGAGCATATTCACATTCTATTTTTTTGTTTGTATTTTGTTTATTTCAATTCCAATGTAGTTAACGGACAGCGTTAAATTTGTTTCAGGTGTACAGTATAGAGATTGAGCAACTCCATACATCACCCGGTACTCATCACGAGTGCGCTCCTTAATTCCCATCACGTATTTCACCCCTTCCTCCCTCCTTCCCCTCTAGTAACCATCAGATTGTTCTTCATAGCTGATAATCTGTATCTTCAGTTCTTTTTTTTTTTAAGATTATTTATTTATTTATTTGACAGAGAGAGATCACAGTAGACAGAGAGGCAGGCAGAGAGAGAGAGAGGGAAGCAGGCTCCCTGCTGAGCAGAGAGCCCAATGCGGGGCTCGATCCCAGGACCCTGAGATCATGACCTGAGCCGAAGGCAGCGGCTTAACCCACTGAGTCACCCAAGCGCCCCTGTATCTTCAGTTCTTTTTTCCTTTGCTCATCTGCTTCTTAAATACTATGTATGAATGAAATCATATGATATTTGTATTTCTCTGACCTACTGTGCTTAGATCTAGATCCATCCATGTTGTTTCAAGTGGCAAGATTTCATTATTATGGCAGAATAATATTTGTGTGTGTGTGTGTGTGTGTGTGTGTTCCTTATTCATCAACTGACAGACATTTGGGCTGCTTCCATAATTTGGGTATTGTAAATAATGCCGCTATAAATATAGAAGTGCATGTATCCCTTTGAATTAGTGTTTTTGTATTTCTTGGGTGAATACCCAGTAGTGTGATTGCTGAATTGTTGGGTAGTTCTTAAATTTTTGAGGTGCCTCCATGCTGTTTTCCATAGTGGCCACATCAGTTTGCTTTTCCACCAACAGTACATGAGGTTTCCTATTTCTCCACATTCTTGCTAACACTTGTTCCTTGTGGTTTTGAGTTTAGCCATCCTATGTGTGAGGGGATATCTCCTTGTAGTGTTGATCTGTATTTGCCTGATGATGTTAAGCATCTTTTCATTGTCTGTTGTTCATCTGTATGTTTTCTTTGGAGAAATGTCTGTTTATGTCTTCTGCCCATTTTTTAACTGGGTTATTTGGTTTTTGGGTGTTGTTTAAGTTCTGTATAGATTTTGTTCTGTATAATTCTGTATAGATTTCTATATAGGTTATTTGCAGATATCTTCCATTCCATAGGTGGCCTTTTAGTTTTATTCATTTTATCCTTTGCTGTGCAGAAGAAGCTTTTCATTTTGATGTCATCCTCATACTTTATTTTTCTTTTTCTCTCCCTCTGCCTCAGGAGACAAGTTGCTATGACCAATGTCATAGCATAGCATAGCTTTGCCTGACCTCTCTTTGAGGTCTCAAACTTAAGTCTTTAATCTATTTTGAATCTGTTTTTGTGTAGGGGGTAACAAAGTGCTCCAGTTTCATTCTTTTGCATGGAGCTGTCCAATTTTCCCAACACCATTTGTTGAAGAGACTTTTTCCTATTGCATATTCTTGCTTCCTTTGTTGAAGATTGATTGACCATATAGTTATAGGTTTATATTCTGTTCCATAGATCTATGTGCCTGTTTTGTGTTGATACCACACTGCTTTGATTACTACAGCTTTGTAATATAACCTGAAGCCTAGAATTGTAATATCTCCAGCTTTGCTGTTCTTTTTTTTTATATCATTTTTAAAATTTCTTTTCAGTGTAACAGAATTCATAGTTTTTGCACCACACTCAGTGCTCCATGCAATGCGTGCCCTCCATAATACCCACCACCTGGCTCCCCCAACCTCCCACCCCCCGCCCCTTCAAAACCCTCAGGTTGTTTTTCAGAGTCCATAGTCTCTCATGGTTCATTTACCCCTCCAATTTCCCTCAACTCCCTTCTCCTCTCCATCTCCCCATGTCCTCTGTGTTATTTGTTATGCTCCGCAAATAAGTGAAACCATATGATAATTGACTCTCTCTGCTTGACTTATTTCACTCAGCATAATCTCTTCCAGTCCCATCCATGTTGCTACAAAAGTTGGGTATTCATCCTTTCTGATAGAGGCATAATACTCCACAGTGTATATGGACCACATCTTCCTTATCCATTCGTCTGTTGAAGGGCATCTTGGTTCTTTCCACAGTTTGGCAACTGTGGCCATTGCAGCTTTGCCTTTATTTTTCAAGATTTGCTTTTGCTGTTGGCATCTTTTTCCATTCCATATAAATTTTAGGATTATTTCAGTTCTGTGAAATATCCTATTGGTATTTTGATAGAGATTGCATTAAATATGTAGATTGCTTTGGGTAGTGTGAAATTTGCAGTGTTCTTCCAATCCATGAGCATGGAATGTCTGTATTGGTGTCTCCGATTTTGCTCATCAATACTTTACAGTTTCCCAAGTATGGGTCTTTTACCTCTTTGGTTAGGTTTATTCACAGGCATCTTATTTTTGGTACAGTTGTAAATGGGATTATTTTCTTAATTTCTCTTCTGCTTCAGATTGCATTTTTACACTCTGTAGTAGGATTGCTTAGGCCCTGTTTCCCACATTCTTGTTACGCATTTCTGGCCTGCAGTATCTTTCCACTGGCCTCCTCAGTTGGTAGCTGTCTAATTTCCTGCAAGACAACATTTGGACTGTGGTGTGAGCCACCTCTCACCTGGATAGTGCAAGTGGTTGGCAGGAGCAACAGTATCAAATACTTCTTCCTCCTGCCACTGTGACCAGAAGAAAGAGGCTGCTCCTAGCCTCTCCTGGCTGATCACGTTTTATTAGTATTAACAAGGACCCTGCACACAGTCCTTGAAATGGAAAAGTTAGTTATGATGCATCTAAAAAGAACCAAGAGAAGAGGTTACCTCTGTTCATCTTTCAGGTTTTATAAAACTATTAGTGTGAACATTTTTCACCCTGTGGGCATCTCCCACATAATAGAACGGCACCAATGGCAGGAGCTGCATGTGTAAAGAATTGACCAAACCCTTTTAGAAAATCTTGTTTTAATGCAACTACTATTAATATTTAACATAAAAAATCCAAAGTAAACACTAAGCTTCCAGTATGGAGGACGGTAGGTGTAAATTGTGGTTGTTGTGGCTGACGGGGATGCATGGCCTTCCTTAGTATAATTTCATGTAGTAAATACGGACTTTTGGAATCTTGAGCCTAACAGAGGTCATGTATTTTTTATACAAGTGCACTTTTGGGCTTCATTTCTGTATGTTATCTCCTGGGGCATTTAATTTTCCCTAAATTAATTTGCCTAAAGAATTTCCCTAAATAATTTGTCCCTCCCTAGAATATGTTTAGCTTAAAGCAGGTTAAAGAAAACTGCTTTCTTCTGGGGAGTACTGTATACTTAGTCCCTGGAGGAATGTAGAAGAGCTTTTCCTGAGCTAGTAGTTCTCAAACCCTAGTTTGAGAATCACCTACTGTGCTTATTAAAACTGTAAATTGCTGGGCTTCATTGGTGGTAGAAATTAAAAGCTAAATTACATTTGGGGCATTTTAAAGTTACTGACTTGTTAGCTACCTACTCCTTTTTCTACTTTGAAAATGCATTTCTTTCCTTCTGTGTAACAAAAATTTACTGAGTATTTTGTATGATGCAGTATCTTGGCATTCCTGATAAATAGGTAATATCTCTTAAAGCATGAGGGGTCTCAGAATAAAAATAAAGAATAAGTGTTTGGTATGTTACCTAGAAAAAAAAATCTAACCTGGGGCAAGTGATATATATTTTGGATTTATTTTAAAATTTGTTTGAAACAGCTGATGTGATTAAGGGAAGGATGTATGGACATTGTGAAAGAAATAGTAATGGGCAGAGTATATTATGTGTGTGTGTGTGTGTGTGTGTGTAGTATATATAGTACTAACCTTTCTGATCTTTTAAGTGTATATTTCAGAATATCAACAATTCTTTTTTTGAGAGCTCACTAAATACAATGATTTTCATAGTTTCTTAAGAGTTTGTTTCTTAGAGAAGATGTAATCAAATCTTTTATAGCAATCACATAATGATAGCAAACCTAGCTAGTTAAAATAACAATGATTCAGTAAAACTGAAAACTTTTTAAGTAACTGAGGATACTCTGTTGATAGAAGGATGAAAACAAGTGATTTTTTAAAGTAAATGATTTGACTAAAATAGATACCGTTTTACTTCTAATAAAAGGTAAATTGGAAATGTACTGTGCCATTATTTAATATGCAGTATAACTGTAAAATGATCCACCTTAGAACCATTTCTTAAGGCAGTTAATTTTTTGGAACATGAAAACCACTTTTTTGTTGCACGTTATTTTTCCCCAGAAGGTAGTCTTGATGGCACAGTTTAAGAAGACGACATGAATTAGTTAACTGTCCCAGCTAACAAAAGCAAAGACTTGCCATGTTGTTTACTTGTGACTGCCAGCCTGGGCGGTGTATGGCCCTCATCACAAGAATAACATCAGTTTGAAAGCATGGAGGGAGCAGTTCAAATGCATGTTCACTCCCCAAATAGCTTGAATTTTGTTTTTCTTTTGAGTCAACAGCTTTTATCACTTTTGATAATACAGTAACTTCATAGTAAAGATTTAGTGTTTTTTGGTATTTTTAATCTCCTAAAAAATACTAGTACGACTTGAGAATTACTTAGATACCTGGTTGAAAACTGCAAGTAATAGGGATGAGAGCAGGAAGGGCCAGCAGTTAAAAAAATCCCAGTTAAGTGATATTGGCTTAGCAATTGGCTGCAGCAAGGATTTGGTGATATACTGACCATATACCCACGTTTAATGGCCTAGTCAAGTCCACTTTGGAGGTCACTCTTGGAAGGGTGATAAGTCTAAGTGAGATTCTCTGTTCCACTTCGGGTAGTCAGTAGAGACTGTGGAAAACTTTATAACAGTGAAGGTTTTGTGTGGAGAGAACTGAATTGACACTAAGAGTTAAATAGGCATTGAATTGTCCTAGTCAGAGCATTGACTCAAGACCTTTGCATGCCAGGTCCTTCTATCAGCCAGTGTAGACTGCTAGAAGGGAAGTACACTTACCTGTGCACATCTTTTATTTTGCACAGGATGTGTGACAGGATTTTACTTACCCCCATGGTTATATTTGTTATTCCATGGTACTTATTTCATTAGCACAGCTTAATTATAAGGTCTGCATGGCTTCAGAGGCAGATCTCTACTTTGGAAAAGAGAAGTCTGCATAGCCTCAAATCTAGACTCTGGGGGGAGTTATAGCATAGGAAAACCAAATGATTGAGACCGAGGGCTTCAAGCTGCTGACATGAAGTAAATATTTTCCTATCTGGGGTATGGAGATGAGAATAGGACATGAAGGGAGGAGACCTTAAACTCTAGTGGGTCTCTGAACAATGAGATTAGACTCTATAACTTAGAGGAAGTGATGGAAGCTTAGAGGTTCTGGAATTCACAGAGCAATGGGGACTTCTGTTCCTGTTTCCCAGGAGAGCTCAAGAAGGTTATAAAGAAACAAATCCCATATTGCCCAGCATGAATTGAGGGCAGAAGAAGGATCACCCCTGACTGAGACCTATATGAAAGGAGCAGTGAGAATCCCCAGACCTGGAGGGATCTTGGAGACCGAGAACGAAGACAAGACCAAAACAGGAATGTTCCAGAAGACGGTAGCATGGACAGATGACTCACAAGGACAAAACTCTGATACTCCTTAACAAAGACTTGGAATTAGATGTAACTGTGTTTTTCCATAACATTTTCCTGAATGAATTGAGGTTACACGAGAGGGCCTCATTGTAGAATAAGTGAGTCATTGGTCACCTGAGGTTGTGGAATGAGATTTGTTTTTGCTGTAGATGTTCAATATCTTGATGGCAGAATATATCTTTCCCATTTCCTCCATCTTCATACTATCTGGTATATTTGCACCTACTTAATAGATTTTTATTTTATTTTTATTAAATTTTAAAATAATTTTTACTTTTTCAGTGTTCTAAGATTCATTGTTTATGAACCACAATAGATTTTTTTTTTTTCTTTTAAAGATTTTATCTATTTATTTGACAGAGATCACAAGTAGGCAGAGAGGCAGGTGGGGTGTTGGGGGAGCAGGCTCCCTGTGGAGCAGAGAGCCTGATGCCGGGCTTGATCCCAGGACCCTGGGATCATGACCTGAGCCGAAGGCAGAGGCTTAACCCACTGAGCCACCCAGGCGCCCCCCACAATAGATTTTTATTTACCACTTGGGAAGTGCTAAGGAAATTAGAATTAGTGTTTGCCCTCAAGGAACTCCCTGTTAGACTGAAGGCTATACAAGACATACACATGGACAAATATGACAGGCATCATAATATGAGCTCAAGGAGTAAAGTGGCACTAAAAAGTGGTGATTAACTCTCTGGGTGGGAACCCTTTAAGAATGAATATAAACTTGCCAAGTAGTTCAGCAGAGAAAAGGTTTCTCAGGAATGGGAAACCTTGAAAAAGGCTCAGAGTAATTTTTTTTTTTTTAAGAGACTGGAAGCAAAAATTACTGTTCTAAGCATAATGGGTTTACTTCCTATTTGACCTTATGTTGTAGGATGATGGTGAGACCCAAAGGAAATAAGATTTGTAAAACTCATCAAAAGTGACACAAAGGCAAAGTTGTGGTATTTAATAATAATAATACATATCAGCACCATTTGACCTTTAGATTTTTGTGCTTTGTTACCTCTTTAGCCCCTTTTATTTATTTATTATCCCCTTTTATTTAAAAAAAAAAAAAAAGTCACCCTTGCAATCTAAAATTTCCTAGTTTTTCTGCTGCTGAAATGAAATGGTCTTGTCATTTACAAAATACTTAATAGTATCCAAGAATGATAGAGAAAAACACTCTTTGATTTCTGTGCTAATAGCTTGTATGCTTTTACCATTTCTCTTAGTTTTTTAAAAAGGTTCTGGAAAATTTCAAATTGTACATAATTACATTGTGTTTGCCCATTTTACTGCTGGAGAACCAGAAGCAGTCAGGACATTAACTTTGAGCATTAGAATAAACTGTAATGACAATGTCAATAGCCGTTCTTCCCCAAACAGAAGACCTAAGTGGATGCCAATTAATATCACTTGTAGAAAACGGAGTATTAATGTATTATTTAAAAGAGGAATTTAGTCTGAGTTTCAAAATTAAAACAATTGAAAGACTCCTTTCTTTAATACATCATATTTGTTTTCTATAAGATTTCAAAATGCCTACTTGGTTTCATACCACATGTTTTTGCTTCTGCTTGGTCAAATTTGTCTGAATTGCTAAAACAAAAATTACCATGGAAGAGGGTATAAAGACAGACTAAGGTGGGCATGGGCAATAAACCAGTAACACAGTTTGAAGAAGGATTTGAGTCTCATTTTTATTAGATTTTCAAAAAAGAGCTCAAGCTTAGCACCCAGAACTTGGAGATCATCAAAATTTTGACTTTCTGTGAACAAGGATAAAAACAAGGATAAAAACTGTCTGTGAGAATTTAGGAAAATCTAGAATGACTTAGACAATCCAAAGTTTGGTAGCAAATGTATTTTTATATAATCCCAAGAAAAAAATGTCAAATATATATAGATGTACTAGAAATACTGAATCAAAACAGTTTTACTGATACAAACTTCAACAGTTAACATTTCTAATTTTATTAGAAACCTTTAAAATTGGCTGGATTCTTACCAGTAGATTTGTAACTCTTTAGCTACATTGGGTATTGGGCTTTCTTAACTCTTGAATGTTTTCTTACTACTTGGCAACAGTAATTTATGTTTGGCTTATCTTTAGGAATTAAGGTAGATTTTTCATGTTTACCCACTCATGCTTTCAACCTTGTCCACATTCAATATTGAACACAACAGGTTTCATGCAAGGATTTGCTACAGCTCATTACCAGTGGCAGTAATTAAAAGCATGGGCTTTTGGAGGCAAATCTATACATGTTGCAGTTCCAGTTCCATTTACCATCTGTGTGACTTTAGACAGGGTATTAATGTTTCTTAGCTTTTTTTTGATCTGTAAAAGGGGGAGAGTAAGAGTACCTACCTGTCTTATACGGTTATAAAAATGAAAGCTGTACTCCAAATGAAAAGCTAGAGTTTGAATGTCACATGATCTTTGTCAGTTTTTTCCATTAATAAAATGGACTAATATACCTGTTTTATCTCCTTCACTCTGTTGTAAAGATAAAAGGTACAATATATTAATTCACTTTGTAAACCCTGCAGCACTGGAGTGAGAGGCTCTATTGTATTATGTCCATGGTCTCAATCTCTATCCTATTGACCTAGGATGCAGACCTAGGATGATCCGTAGATTTGCTGAATGACTCATTTATTCACTCATTAATGAATAGTCTTAGAAGCTTGTTGCCGGGATTAAATAAAAAAGCATAGAAAGGGTTAGCACAATATTGGATTCTTGGTAAAATATTCAGTATATGGGAGTTGTTGCTATATTATGGCTATTGTGTGATGTAAATGTAAAATAACAGTATTGTAGGCAAGAATTCTTTTCATCTTAAAGCGGCTCCAAATATGCAACAACATATGGAAGCATTTTAGTTTTAGAATCGGAGCGCACATTGTGCCCCTTTAGCACTTTCGCATCCTGTCTTATCTTTTTTGGGGTACATGTGACATTCTCCTCCCCTCCCCCAGCCTCAGGTTTTAGGCTTTCTTTAGTGACTCTATTCTGAATGCTCAGGAGGGCTCAATATGTCTGTCTGCAGTCTCCACGTTTTTCCCCCGGGAAGCTTGGTGAAGATTCAGTACTTGCCTCTGAATGAGACTTGGCCTTCTTTAAGGACCAGAGGGCCCAATTTCCCTCTAGAAGTTTGCAGTTATGTTTGCAGTCAGCAGTACGTGAGCATAAACACCAGCACTCTGGTCACAATTCTCCCTTAACCTTGGGTTTGTTCAGTATAGCAAGCATTTGTCCTTCAGAGTGTCTTCTTCTCCACCTCCAGTATTTTAATGGGAAAGGGACTGTAAACTCCCAGTAGAATAGAGGCTCTACAAGGGCAAGAGGAAGGGATCTTAGCTGAAAAATTGATTGTTGTTGAGAGGAAGGAAGGTCAAGTATTACTGGCACGTGTCCTGTAAACCTAAAATTCTGCATATATTTAAATTAAATCTTGATCTTTTTCATGGCATCTGTCACAGTCTCTTCTCTTGTTAGTGCCATCTGGTACCATTATTAGCTTGGTGACATCATCCACTGATCTCACGGTCCTGGATAACTGAATTTAAGAACCAGGAGAAAGGCTCGAAGTAAGTATGGGTCCTTTTGTGCACATGTGTGTGAGATTAGCTAATGAGGGACATCCTTATATTAGAAGATGCCTTCAGATTATCAGAGTTTATCTGATTCCAAGTCCGTTGCCTAAACATTTAAGTTCCTAATTTTCAGGCTGACAAAACTCCTGTCCTTCAGAAGTTCAGAGTTGGAGGGCAGAGGCATATTAACATCTAGTTGAAGGTCCAGAGAAAGAAGATGAGAGAGAGTAGCTTAGCCATGGTCCTCAAAGATAGAGCGAGCAAAAGGTCATTGGGCCTAGGATTGTTTTAGAAGATTGCCTTAGTAAATCTGTGGGGTGAAGGAGAATCACTAGCAAAGATTCAGAGAAATAGTAAGATGATTAGGGAAATAGTGTTATAGAAAAATCAGTGTTTGAGAAGGGTGAGTTAAAAAACATTATATGAAGCAGATCTGGCAATTGAGTTTGGTTTAAAAAGGAGTGATTATCATGAGAAAGCCTCCTTGTGGAAGGTGGTGGTGAAAGCTTTAGAGGCAGGGGTTAAAAGCTGTGAGGCGGTGGATGCAGCAAAGGAGGATCCAGGGCTGAAAGTAGTTTAACCAAGAAAAAGAATGAAATAGACCAATAGTAGAAAAAAAGAAGGCCCAAATGAAGATATATTTTTAGTGTATAGTCAGTTTGAATGTAATGATTGTCTATTCTAAATTTTGAAGAGCAAAACCAAACATTTTAACTCTCTGCAATTACTTAACTATGTTTGCTGGCAGTTTATTTGCCAACACACTGTTAATTATAGTTTTCATTGGCAAGAGTGGTTGTTAATATAGTTAATGAGTAGCCTGTTAGAGGTAAGTGGAGCTCATTGGCCTTTGCCTTTGGATGCAACCATCACACAAGTCATTAACTAATGCTGATGACTAATTTCTTGGAAATTGCTACATTTTTTATAGCATCAGTGGGGTTACTCCCTGGATCCTCAGTGAGTAAACAATACACAGAAGAGGTTACTAAATATAACAAGTGGGATTGTACATGAGAGGCTGCAGTGCAGAATGAGATTTTGGAAGGAGCGGTCAGATCCATTGAAAGGTTGATGTGAACTCACCATTAGGTCACAGCTTCTTCTAATGGCTAGTATTGCCATTTATATAGCAAAGACTGCCATAGAGCCACTGTGGTCAGAAAGCAACCTTAGAATGCTGAGTGGTGGCATTATCCACCATTTATCCAGTAAGAGGTGAAGGAATCTTCTTAAATAAAACATCATGCTGTGCTGAATTTTTATAACTCAAAAGCTGGCTTAGTCCTCCCAAGAGCACCTCTTATTAAGGCAGTGACAGTAAAAGACAAAGACCATATGATTTTTCAGGTTGAGGGTGGTTTTGTGTTGAAGCAGTTTCTGGGGGAATGACAGAAGTATTTTCTTCCATAATTGTTGCTTTAAAAAAAAACAGTTCTTCCAATAGTCTATGTTTTTCATGTATTTAGGTATGGCAGGCATACCAGGGGGTCCTCAAAGTCTTTTCCCTCATGCTGATGGATACTGAAATCAGGTGGTTCCTCTCAATCATCCTGCACATCGCATTAAAACACTGTTTTGTTTTGCTTTTGTCTGGGATTTTGTTGTTAATCTCTTAATCAGGGCTCTGGTGATTAAACTTGCTATTTGTTAAAATATTAATAAATGAACACTTACCAGATTTATAATGAAATGTTTTACAGCATGAGATAAGTTAACAAAAATATACTTAGTGAAAAAGTTGGGGGCTATTGCTAGAGTTTCTCTAATGTCCTAGCTTCCTATCTATGCTGGAAATCAGTGATTTTTTTAAAACAAGTCTATAAAAATCTAGTTAATAATAATCAACAGCCTGATGTATGGAATCGTTTAAATTGCCTGATTATCTCTATTTTATAGATACAGGGTGGGGCTTGAGGAATCTGCCTTTACCAGGACATTTTGGGAATATCCCCCTCCCCACCTCCCCCATTTTACCTGTGGCCTTGCTGTGTGAGTTTATGCTGAAGGTGCTTGGGGAGAAAGGTTTCCTTAGGGAGATGCACTTTAGACAGTGTGAATAATTGGGGCTTTATTTACTGCTGAGGAATAAACACGTGCTGGCATTATTATTACTGTTCTGGGACTTGTATGCATCATTTTCCATGATTGTTGTTGCCCAGCCGGGTTGCTACTTGGGCAATCTGGCAGAGAGAAAATGTTATCTCGTTGCAGATTCTCTTTTTAATTATCAGGGATTTGGAATTCCAATCCAAGAGATTAAAGCTGTGCAAATAAATAAAAAAAAATGCACAACACAAATAAAACCTCCAAAAGTCGGCTTCTAGTTTTAAGAGTTTTCAGAATCCAGATCACTTCAAGGTCATTTCTGTAATGCAACAATGATAATCTTTGATCATATCACAGAAAAATCTATGAGCTTGATCTAATTTTTCCTTTTTTTTTTTGTTCTAAGGTTATTAAAATGAAAATGTTAATCTGTTTTTAGATTCCAATTATCACTGAAACCAAAGAAATTTGGGGACATGAATGCCCAGTAGCACTTTTACCCATGGGCCATGGGTATTCAAGTTTTTCATATCTTGCTAATTATCAGAAGTAAAAATGCATACTACATTTATTGAAAAGACCATGTACTGCATCTCTTTAAAAACAAAGCATTTCGTTAACCCCTATAGATTTTTCACAATTTTTGCCATGTGGAATGGCAGAAAATTAAAGTGGAAATGATCTAATTATGAAAGTTATGTGTTGCTTGTAATAGCTCTAGGTCAGATTTCCTTCATGCAGTTTAAAATACAGAAGTTCAGTGGTAAACACTCAGTTTTAAAATTAGTGTCCTTTTTTGTTCTGTAGACAGTCCCTCTTTCCGCATTAATTAAAAAAAAAAAGTTCAACAAGAGTTTCCTAGAATCTTGCGGATTTCTAAAGCTTAACAGCTCTCCAGGTGTATATGTACCAGCAGTAATCAAATATTTTGGAAGGAAATGTTAAAAATTAGGAAAAAAAAAATCAGGAGATGCTGCAGTTGGGGTTAAAAAAATTTATTCCACTCCTGAATTTTATTTATTGTGTGAGTTATGTCATATAACTGCTCAGAGGCTCAGTGTCCCCATATATAAAATGAGGGGATTGAACTAAATAGTATCCAGGATTCTTTCCAGAACTACCTATGTGTGATGTTGGAAGGTTGGGCCATTAAGGCAGGTGAAAATTTGCCTGGTGTCTTTGCGAGGCATGGTTGAGTGTACCACTAGAACCAGACTGCCTCAGTTTGAATCTTGCCTTTGCCACTTAGTTAGGTATGTGTTTGGGAGCAAGTTAATCCATTTGTCAGTTTCTTTACTTGCAGAGCCAGAATGCAGTAACAGGAACTACCTCACAGGTTTGTCAGAGAATTAACTAAGTCATTTTATGCGAAGACATAGAACAATACCTGGTCCATAGTCCCACTCTAGGCATATTACTGTTGTGATTGCAAAACATAAATCAACTTTCAGTACTGGCTCCAGGAGCCACGCTAGGTGTTTCAGACAGAAAGACATTTAACACAGAAGGTTAGGAGCTCACAAAATGGCGAAAGGATGAATAAGAGCAGGACTAGAACACTGGCTCAAGACCTCCTATTGCAGCCTCAACCCAGAGATCAGGAGGCTGCTGCCATTGCTGTCGCCACTGAGGCTACCTCTGCGTACGCAACGTTGACCTTCCGTTCAGCAGAAGCCGTAGCTACTGAATGACTCAGGCATAGACAGTTCCATCTGAGCACATCACTTTGGTGGAATTGCATTTGCATCCAGAACCCTGGCTACAGAATTGTCTGGGGAACATAGCCTTTGCTTTCTGGCTCCTGCTGTTGTATAGGAATACTGTAGAAGGCAGGAGTGGGTGGTGAGTGCCCATCTGCTCTATTCAGCTCTAGCTATCTAACCACCTCATTCTCTTCACTGAGTCCCCCAAGAATCCTGGTTCTTTTTTTTTTTTTTTTAATTTTATTTATTTATTTGACAGAGATCGAAAGTAGCAGAGAGGCAGGCAGAGAGAGAGGGGGAAGCAGGCTCCCTGCTGACCAGAGAGCCCGATGCGGGGCTCGATCCCAGAACCCTGAGATCATGACCTGAGCCGAAGGCAGAGGCTTTAACCCACTGAGCCACCCAGGCGCCCCCCCGGTTCATTTTTAAGAATGAATTCTCTCGCATACATATTATCTCCATAATTCTGCCTCTAACCCCTGTGAGCTGTGTTAGTATTCTTAACCTTCATTTTGAGAAGAAAACAGGCCTAAAGCTGTTCATTATCTTGCCTGAGCTGCAATGGTAGAACCTAGGTGATCTGACTCTAGATTCTGGGCTTGTCTCCTATGTTGCACGTTGTATAGTTTACAGTTGTACCCTGGTGTTCTCCAAGGACTGAAGAAATGAACCCCATTCAGTTCAGCCGTACATATCACACTAGATGACTTGAAAGTGAGAAATGTGTTTAGTGAAAATGTTGACGTTCTTGGTATTGTTGATTTCCTCAAGATGTCCACAAACTATCCTGCTGAATAAGATGGTTCTGGGATGGCAGAAGCAGAGTGGAAACCATATTAAAAAGGACATAAATAACATACATGTCTAGTGTCAGGTCAAATTTATTCCTTTCAATAGTGTCCCAAATGAGCAAAGGCTGATTACTGAAGGTGTGGCTGCTTATGTCTGAAAAAGAGACAGCTTATTACTGGGCATTCTGGTACATTTCTTCATATGAAGCAGTTGCAGCTTTCAGATTTTCCCAGTGTTTTAACATATTTCTACCTTCTAGGATTCCAGAAGAGAATACTCTATGAAAAAATAAAATATGAGTTCTTTTTTTAAAAATTATTTTTATTTTTATTTTTTTAAATTTTATTTATTTATTTGACAGAGATCACAAGTAGGCAGAGCAGCAGGCAAAGAGAGAGGGGGAAGCAGGCTACCCACTGAATAGAGAGCCCGATGCAGGGCTCGATCCCAGGACCCTGGGATCATGACCTGAGCCGAAGGCAGAGGCTTAACCCACTGAGCCACCCAGGTGCCCCCAAATATGAGTTCTTAGAGACCTATGTTTTTTCATTCGAGTGCATACTGTATTTTAGGTAATGCAGTATGAGCTGGTAATGCATTTAGTGAAAAAATGCAAGGTTCTAATGACAGCCCCATTCTATGAGAAAGACAGGAAATACATATGTAAATAAACAAATGAACAGCATACTTTAAACGTTTGAAAATGAAGGTTTAAAAAAAAAAGTGGGGATTGAAAGAAATGGGTTATTTCAGGCTGGTGCTGGAAGGCTCTTCTGGGAACTGAAGTGATGTTGGCAGAGCAGAATGATAAGAGATGTTGGAAAGATTGATATAAGCAGGGGGAGAAAAGAAAATTCACAGGCCAGATACGGGAAGGATCCTGTTATGTTTGAAGGCAAAAAAGTAGTTGACTGTAGACAGGGTAGTAAGAAAGGAGTGGTACAGGTTGAAATTAGGGAGTTAGGCTTAGATGGTAAAGGGCCTTGTGAGTGAAATATTTGGATTTGGATTTGACTTTACTTGCATGGGAAGCTGTACTAGATATAATTATTAGTGGGAATGGTATTACCCAATTTTTGCTTTATAAAGATCATTTGACTACTGTGTATAGGAGGCCCTTTGGAAGGACAGCATGAAAGCCAAACTCATCAAGAGGCTGTGAGTATAAGTGAGAAATGAGGTCTTGAATTAAAATTATAGCAGTGGAGATGGTAAGAATTGATCAGACTCGGGGGTTAGTTTTTGTAGAACTGCTGTGCCCTGGTGGATGGGTTTGGGAGTGTGCGGGGGGAAAAAAAGGAACTAAGGATGACTCCAAGGTTTTAACCTGAGTCACAGGATGGCTAATGTTGTCATTTACTGAGAAGAGTTACTTGTAGGTAGAAAATCAAGACTTCTCTTTTAGGTACATTAGTTGTGAGATGTGTTGTTATACAATCAAGTGGAGGTGGGGAATAGTTACATATTTGAGTCTGGAGCTTAGGGGAGAGATTGAGGCTAAATTTTTAGACCTGGAGATAATCAAAATATGAATGCTATTTGAAGCTATGAGCTGGCATAAGATTTTCTAGGAAGACTAGTATGAGAAAAGTAAGCGGTCCAAGAAGAAAACATTAGATGATTGAACACATTTGGGAAGGGGAGGAGTTAGCAAAGGAAACTGGGAAATAGAAATCAGTTGATTGGAGGAAATGTGGGAACATTTAGTGACACGGACATGTAGAAAGTAGAGGGATAACAGAATCAACCAGTCATGTCAAATGCTGCAGGACATCTAATAAGAGGATAGTTGATCATTAGAATCAGCAAAAATCCCACCCATTTTTTTTCAAAGAAATGGAACAAATAATCCTAAAATTTATATGGAACCAGAAAAGACCTCGAATAGCCAAAGGA
Organism: Mellivora capensis; assembly: GCA_004024625.1. Lineage (NCBI taxonomy): Eukaryota > Metazoa > Chordata > Mammalia > Carnivora > Mustelidae > Mellivora > Mellivora capensis. The sequence continues at coordinate 111 of PISX010020900.1, read as the reverse complement.
ATATTGAAAAAGAAAGCCAAAGTTGGTGGCATCACAATTCCGGACTTCAAGCTCTATTACAAAGCTGTCATCATCAAGACAGTATGGTACTGGCACAAAAACAGACACATA